>PVLA01004157.1:145983-185851 GCA_004027455.1 Hydrochoerus hydrochaeris | reverse complement strand
TAATAATTACTTATTGGCACTTAGAGGGAAATAAGTAGATTTTGGGGTGCAGTTTAGGTACTCATGTCTAAAAGGTTTGCCAGCACTGGGTTAAGGTTAAGGTATTACAGTCCCAGGTTCCTAAAATTCATCTGTTTGGCCACTGATATAAAATCTGCTAGAGAAATGGAAGGCTTCTACTTTTCACTGTCTATAGTTGTATACTGTTTGAAGTCTTTAGAAGAACGTATTACCCTACCACTTCTATAACTGAGCATTTAAAGACCTTGAAAATTAAAATTTTTGTTTTGTTTTGTCTTTTTGAGACAAGGTTTCATTATGCAGTTCAGGCTAGTCTTGAACTCACGGTGATCCTCCTGTCTTGGCCTCCTGAGAGCTGGGATTATATGCCTGAACCACCTATACAGCAAAAATTAAAGTTTTGAAAACTAAAAATTTTCACCAGGGATTTAGCTCAGCGGCATAAGCACCTGCCTGGCAAGCGCGCAGTCATGAGTTCAATACCTGGTACAAAAAAAAAAACTAAAAATTTTCAAGAAAAAAACTAACAAGACACTTTTAACAGTGATGGTTTAAGCTATTAGATCTATGAGTGATTTTTGTGGTACAAAGCATAAGATACAAATTATTAATTGACTGGCATTAGCTCTATCTAAAAACCTAATAATCTTGCTTAATAAATGAAAATTAAAAGCTTTATGAGCAAGAATGTATTAACCTTCTTTGGTCCTATTTCTGCTCAGAAGCTTTCATAGTTTCTATTTAACTACCTAGACAAATATCTACCCATAACCAAACCTATGTGTTGATTCCTTACTTTCTAATCTAACAGGTAATTTTTCTTCTCCAAAAGTTCACTTCTAAAACTTTCTAATTATAATTTAGTAAATCATTTCCTTTTAAAGCCTACTGGATCTTGTGATTCAATGACTAGAAGAAGAAAATTCATCCAGAATCACTCATACTCTCTGGGAATCTAACAGAGGAGCAGAGGAGAATTTTGTAGAGGAAATGGAGGATAATGACAGTTAAAATGGATTTAAGACCAGAAAGCAAAAGGTGTGCGTGTGTGCATGGCGGTGAGGGGGAATTCAGCTTGAAATGTATGAAACTACCCTTTGCGCAGGTCAGAAAGTTTAAATATTGGTAATTATTATGGTTTAATCTAGTAACTGCAAAAGTAGTAAGTCAAGGGGTAACAGAATAAAAAAGAAGAGAAACATTTTTCAAAAGTCCTCTTGCTTTCTGACCCTTGCTTCAGTGCACTATAGAACTGATGAGAGTCCTGCAAATACTTCATTCTTCTCGAACCCAAATGCCTGTCAGAGTTCTGAGAAGCAGGAGGCAGTGTTTGACATACTTACCTTCAAGATAGGTGCCATAAAGACTGACAGGCCAGTCAGAATAAATACAAGGGTTCCAGTGACTCTTTGTTCCCTGAAATCAAATAAAAAAATTACCAATCTACTTCTTGTTTTCATAAATATGCTCTAGTCTTTTCCCATCAAAAGCTATACATTGACCAAACCAATTGGCTATAAAAGCCTTTGATGTCATGTAACTAATATCTCAAGGACATCAAATGAACTCTACATAACTATAAAAATTTTCTTAAAACCATTGCAATATGTAATTCAAATTCATAAAGAAGTGAATCTGCTAGAGCTTTTGTTCCTTTTAGAATCAAGAAAGAAAAATCACTTCCTCTTGGTGCATCAATTAATTACTGGCCTGTGATAGGAATCCCTTATTTTTTTAAAACTTGTCTTGTTGTGTAGTTACACCTCCTTTCCCAGGAGACAAATATTACATCATCCCAAATTCTAATTAACAAACAGCTCAGGGAGATTTCACGAATGCAATAAATAACACCGGTCTAATTTCCAAATCTACAACAAAAGTGTTTTTTTAACAAATATGATTCCCTCCCAACATGCTCTTCCTCCTCCCTGAAACATCGAGCTAGTGCTGAAAGTCAGGGTGGTTTCACAAAGTGCTCCACAGAGTGGAGATTTTCTGCTCCGGCCCTTTGAGCTCCCAAATTAAACAACTGCAGGTCAGAGTTTCAAAGTGCTTATGAGAACAGAAAATAGACTGAAAAATAAAAATTCCTTTTCCTTCACAGAATCCCAAAAATCATGAGCAGAAGTAAAAGTTTTGGGACCTTTGTATGATTGATGGAACTGAAGCACCAAGCCACTTACATTTTCTGTTGCATCATTTAGCCTTCTGTTAATCAAAGGAAATTTATATAAGTAAGCTGGGCTGGGGATATAACTCAATGGCATAAGCATCTGCTTGGCAAGTGCAAAGTCCTAAGTTCAATTCCCAGAACCAAAAAACAAGTAAACTGAAAAAACTTAATGAAAAAATTTCTGATTAAAAGTCCTTTCTGCACTTGATCTTAGCCAAAAGGCCAAGAAGTAATTAAAAGTCCTTTCTGGATAAATTAATTATCACAAGCTCTACCTCCTCCAAACCTACCCATTTCCTTAGGAAATAAAGATGCACTCAACATATTTTGAAAAACCACTTTCCTGCCAGGGGTGGTGGCACATGCCTGTAATCCCAGCTCCTGGTGGGTGCTGAGGCAGAGGGAATGCCAAAAGTTTGAAGCCAGCCTGGGCTGCATAGGGAAACCCTGTCCCACTTTCCTCTACTGCACACACCTCACTCCTAGAAACTTCGGCTGCTCTCCAGGTGCAGAAGTCTCTGTCTCCATCTTCAAACTGTCGATGTGAGCGATGGAGATGACTGTAGCGGCCACATACCATGGAAGGCCCATGAAGGAGCACACCACCATGAGGACGGCCACCCAGAAGAGATCCAGGTGATATCCAGCGCCTTTCTGTGGAGAGAGGTAATATAACTGTGTGGGGAAAACACTCAGCTGCCAGCTAGTTACTAGGCCCCAGTGGGGCTGAAGACTACCAGAAGAAAAAAACTCATTTTCTTGGTAAAAATATTAGAGGTCAGCTCCTTGAGGAAAGAAACTTTCTCTTGCTCACTGTATTCCAACCTCTAGCAGTTACACAGCTCCTCTTATAGCTACAATAGCATGCACGTCCTCCATTCTCATGGCTATGAATAACTGTTGGGCTTAGATTTAAGTATTGCTTCACTTAGTATTTATTAACTGTGAACTTCTGTGCATCCAATTTTGTAAGCAAAAATGTAGAAATATGTGCCTACTTGGAAGAGTTACTGGACTGTCCAATGAAGTAATACAGACGAAGTTATCTTGCAGCAACATAAATGGTGCTGGCAATATTCGCTACGTGGTAGCAGTTCATTAAATGTAGGCAGCAGAGCAGTGGCACAGGTTGTGATGTCAGGGTAATGAGCACCTGAGAGGCAGGTGCTCTGCACTAGGCAGCATATAGCAGTTTGATGACTGAGCATACATAGATGGTACTGAGTAAACAAGGAATAAAGATCCCCTAACAGCCCCGATATGCTATAAAGACCATTTCCACCTATCACAGCCTAGGACAGTAATTAACCACCTCTTACTCATAATCATTAAGGTAATTAATAGCTCCTGAGTCAGAGAGGTTGCCTTCAATCATTGCCCAGTGGTCACAATAACATTTACTGACCACAAGAGGAGACGATATAACAAAAAGTCTAGATCTTCTACTCTTTAGATAAATATTGCTAAATGTCTCCACAGTGTTATTCTATGGTTCTATTTCTCTGCTCTGTTTATGAAGAAATCAAATGCCTGATGCCCCTATGGGAAGCCTGAGGGAACAGAACAGTCCAAGTTCACAGCATGGAAGTGACCCCGCGGGTCAGAGCGGGACCATCCCAGAGCAGAGAGGCTGCTCTCCAGCAGGCAGCTGTGATGACCACCAGGCAGGCGTGACTTGCTGTCATTCAGATCTGCCCTGGTTGAGGTGCTTGCACACCTGGCTCTGGCCATGTGCTCAGCGAGCACACAGCAGGTGAGGGGTGTTGGCACAAGGAAGAAAGGTTTGTGCTCATTTGGTCCATGAGTGGCTGAGAAAAAAACCTTTCAGTGGAAAAAGATGTTATAGATATGTAGGAAACAAAATCATGAAGTATGGGAGTAGAAGGAGGGAGAGGAAAAGAAGGTCAGTGTGGGATGCTCCAAAGTAAACACATTCAATGACCCAGGTGGTGAATATCTCCTAGATCTGAGACCTCAGACATTAGTTCTTTCAACAAATACAGACTTGCAATTTTGGAAACAATGTGGTTCTACCTGCCGGTAACACATCTATAAATAAAACAGATGACAATTCCCACCCTTGTGAAATTTGTCTATGGAGGGAAACAACAACAACAACAAAAAATCACATAAACACACTGTCTTCTTTAAGACACATATACTCTAAATAGTAACAGGTACTAAGAAGGGTAAGCGCTCTGGCTTTACACCAAGAACAACGGGAACCACGGGAGAGTTTAACAGGAGGGAGGGGTGACACAGCTTGTCAAGTCCTCAATGTTCTGCCTGCTCCTGGGCATGGCAGGTCGGTGGAGGACAGAGGACAGTGACACCAGTCAGGAAGCTTCCAACCTTGTTCTTGAGGAATAAGGTTCTGGAAGCTCCAAGGCAGCTGCCACAGGGCAGGTGGGGAGTGGCGGATTGTGGCTGAGCTTCCGGCAGTGTCTGTGAGGTCCCAGCTCTCCTGGGACCAATGCATGCCTGGTGATCCCACTGAGGAGCCTCCTGCTTCCCTTACCCTGCCTGGGTCTCCAGCACGAGCACAGCTTCCTACCACACAGCTCCTCAAACAGTGCTCACTCACTAGTGCCTCGTGGACATCTGTCCATGTGGCCTCTCTACCTGGAGCCAGGTATTCACCTCGCTCTTCCTCGGCCCAGCTCACTCGCCCTCAAGAGCTAAGCTGGCTTTGACATCTCTGATGATCTCTCTGCCTCAGCCTAGGTTTAGTGAAGATCTTCTTCATGTCCTCTGCTTTCCATGTCATGCCTCTCTGTCACAGCACTCACACTGCTGTCTGAATTACATCTCCACCTTTGATATTAAACTGTACGTGAGCCCCTGGACTGTGCTTTTTGGTTTTCTTTCACTCTGAATCCCTCAGCCATTAGAGTACATGATTCACAGTTGATTGTCAATAAAGTTTGTTTTAAGAAAAGAATGACAAATAGCATGTACACATTTTCCAGACAGGCAACTATAAACTCTTAACTAGCCATATAAAAAGGAAGGCTGGTAACTGGTAACATGCGAAACACTTAGGGGAGGAGGGAGGACAACAGCTGTAGCCGTCACATGGCTCTGACCTCTATTCAGGACAAAGCCTTCAAGTCCTGTTAGAGCAACCAACAGGCATATCCTTTGGTGCTGTCACTAGGGAATCTAAAATCATTTAAGGGTGCGCCTGCTGGCCAGGTCAATGGGCCAGAACACATCAGCATGAGAGAACATCAGCATGCTGCTCTGGGCCGGCTTGACGCTCCCTTGATCCTTCAATGGACACAAACTGGAGTTAGCTAAGTGAAGACAAACACAAAGAAGGTGCACGTCACTAATAAGAGTGGAAAAGGATTTCAGATCACAGAACAGGAAGGTAACTGCATGATCATCAGAATAAATAAAAATGCTAGGATTATCCTGTGCTCCTTGAAATCATTTCTTTAAAAAAATGATTTCCTCTGAGTGTGGTAGCACAATCAGCACTGTGGGAGGCTGAGGCAGAAGGACTGAAAATGGGCAACTTAGGGAGACCCTGTCTCAAAAATAATTTTTTTTAAATGCTAAGGATATTAACTCAGTATGAAGGCCCTGCATCCAACCCCTGGCACCTCCCTTGCCAAAGCTTCCTTCTGTCCACTATGCTGAGACTCCTTCTCCTCCTCCTCCTCCTCCTCTTCTTCCTCTTCCTCCTCTTCCTCTTCTTCTTTTCTTTTAAGACCAGAATATATTTATTGAAAGAAAGCAAGCTCAGTCTAAAACAGAGACAGAAGGGGTCCTGAGCAGGTTGTCAAACACTCTGTTTTTTCTAGGGACTTTTATAGAGTAAAACCATGAGGTGAGACAGATCCAAGATGGAGAAAACACAGGAACTCACAAGGCAGATGGGAATGAGGTGGGACAGAACTATGGTCAACCAATAAGATTAATTGTTCAGGTAAGATTGACCGAATCAGGGACGAATGGGGAAGCCAGTCATATAGCAAGTGGACATGCTTAAAGAGCAGTGACTCCTTCTGTAGGGCACTGGGATGGTGACTCCCGGCTTCCTCAAGGTGATCCATACCTATTTAGAATATCAATCCCTGATGTTTATACTTAAGGTTGCACTTGCTTTGCCTTTTGTCTTGAGATCAGGCCTGCAGCAGAGGTATCTGTCTCCTCCAAGGCTGTAAGGTATCTGACCTTCTGCACTGGCTCCTCCGAGGACCCAGCCCTGTCTGACTGCCTATAATATCTCTAACTAACTCAGCTGCCTGTAACATTCCCACTCTGCTCTCACTATTCTTAAGAAGGGAAAAATAATCATGCCCTTCAGGCCCTGCTTAGTCTGCCTCCACCTCCCTCTCAACCTCAGCTCCCCTCTCCCTGTGGTCACACAGACCCTGTCCACTCCACCAGGTCCCTCTACCTGTAACCACAGTGATTCCTTTGCCCACCTGAAAAACTCTTCCTCCACCCACTAGCACTTGGCTAATTCTTATTAATGTTTTATATCTCAGTATATAAAACATTCTGGAAGTTCTTTGCATCCCCTAGCCTACGTCAAACCTTGTGACACACCATAGCTTCTCCTTCATGGCACCAGCTGTATCTCCATGTCACATTTTACATGATAATGTGAGTTCCATTTCTCTATGTCAGGAGTCAGAAGCTCCATAACGACAGAGACCATGGATGGTTTCTGCTGAAACTCTAGTACCTTGCGTAGAGTCCACCAGAGTCAGCATTCTAGATAAACATCTTACAGATCAATGTTAATCCCTTCATTTAAAGGACTCTGCTGGACTCTCAAAGTAAAATTCCCACTGCCACACTGGCCCTGGAGTGCTCTACTGTGGTGGCAGGGCCAGGTCAATCAGCAGGCCTTCTTAACACAGCTGTAAAGGGCTGCAGGAGGGATGAACTCACACTGAGGGACACCAGGAGGGTGTAAGGTACCACACTCAGCCTGAAGTCGGAGATGATGCTCTGCACAAAAGGTAGTGTTTGGGCTGGGGATTTAGCTCAGTGGTGTAAGTGCCTGCCTGGCAAGCACAAGGTCGTGAGTTCAATTCCCGGTACAAGTGCAAGGCTATGAGTTGGATTCCCAGTACCACCAAAAAAAAAGGCAGTGTTTACATGAGTCCTGAGTGACTACAACCAACTGGGAGCTGATACAAGCAAGCAGCAGAAAAGGCAAAAAGGGCAATAGACCATTCTGAGGCAATGAGATAGAACTGATGCACAAGAGATGGGAGAGAGAGGAAATTAGGCTAAGGAAGTTAAGATCTTTTAAATCTTACTGAAAAGGCTTTGGAATTTTTTTAACCATAAGAACAATGGGAACTCAGTGAAGGGCTTTGGGCAGAAAAGTGACAGGATCCAATTTCAGTTTAGAAGGATGGCTCTGTGAATTTGTATTGGAAGTGGTCAAGTGTGAAGACAGAGATCAGACAGAAGAACGCATCACAATCCAGGCAAGAGACTATGCAGCTTAAAGTAACAGTGTGGGGGAAGAGTTCTGAAGATTGAGTCCAAAGAGGAAGAAGCAACAACTTTATTTTGTCAAATTTCAAACCACAGAGCTTACCATGTCCAGTCTCGTGTCCACCGCACATTAAGTTTGGCATGCATGTTTGTTAGGAAGAATGGTAAAAGCTGCGTCACAAATCACAGGACACCCCGAACTACTGTCATGAAGACTTCAAGAGCCAACGCTGACAGCAGAGAAGCTGCTCCTGTAGGCTGCACACTCTTCAGAGTGTTTCAAGCTCTGCTCTTTGACAGCTTAGACCCAGTCTCTGCTTCATGCCCCTCCCCCACCCTGCCCAGGGCTCCTCCCTCAGAGCTGCCCTGGCAGCCAAGCCCCTGCTGTGCTCTTACCCCTAACAGCTCACTCTCCTGGGAGACTCACCTCTCTAAAATCTAAGCATTACAAGGGGCTTTCTGCCCAAGGCCCTCAAGTGGCTTCTCATCTCCGAACACTGGAATCTTCAATGCTTATACAGCAGTTTCCTCTCCCTGTAAACTCCTAGCGCAGTGTTCCTCAGAACCCCGCTTCCCTGAAGGCATCTGGCAATGTCTGCAGATGTTTCAGGGTGTTACAACCCCATGTATTGTCTCACAATGTGCAGGATGGTCAGCACCAACAAAGAATTACTCACACTGCCCAAAATGCAGCAGTTGAGAAATTTTGTTCCATATCATCTGACTTCACTAACTTCAGTTTTGTCTGAAATCTCTAATTCCCGTATGGTCCAATCACACTGCCTGCTCTCTCTGCCTCAATAGTCCAACCTTCTGCTCTGGGCCTTTGCATTTGCTCAGATCTTTCCACAGGAAACTATTACTTACATTTATTGAACATTTATTTGTGTTAAATAAAAAAAATGAAAGAAAGCCCATCTTTCAGTGAATGCAGATTATGAGATGAAGTCAGACATGAAAACAAATTATTTAAAGTATATGCAAAGGACAAATTGCAAAGGCAGGCCTGCCTAATTCTAACCTAAATGATAGCTCAAGTTGGTAAGCGGGGAAAATCCAGTAAGTTCCTTTGTGAAAGAGCAATCATCTTCAACATTTAACAAGTGTTTTGTACACAGCAAGCACTCATTAATTGCTCAAAAGGCTCAGTTCTTCAAAGTCTACAAATGTCCTTGTCTTCATGAATATAAAACTGAAGGATGTTCTATTTTCTGAAGCAAGATTCTTTAAGTACAAGGATACTGAGTGAAATTTTATTTCCCTTTGAAATTGCAGATGCTTTGTTAATACAGAAGAAAAAATAATTTAGGAGCAAGTCTATAGAAATCACAAATCTACAAAAGAAAAAGGTTAGCTAGCAACCTAAAGTTCACATTTGGCACAAAGATGATAAAAAAGGAAGAATCAGAAGCAGCACACATCCATGCAGAGACACCAAAAAAACATCATGCTAAGCACCCACCCAGACCAGACAACATGCTGGCTCTTAGGACACCAACAGCCAAGGTGGAGTATTTGTTAGGGGGTGTGTGTGTGTGTGTGTGTGTGTGTGTGTGTGTATGGATGGGACATGGGTTCACAATCAGAAGAGGGGGGTCCCAATTTATGCAAAAATTATAATGTGCTCTAAACAGAAGGAATCACAGGTGTGGAGAAAACCTGAGGACCTGGGCAGGCACTGAAGTATGTCTGTGTCTAGAATGAACCGCAAAGACTCCTGCAATGATGACAGCTGAGAGGGCCCTGACCACACCAGCACCCGCTGTGAGAGCCAGATAGGAGGCCTGCTTCTCAGCCAGCACCCATCTCACTCAGTGTGAGAACCCCACAACCGAAAATAACAAAACCTTGCCGCTGTGTGTACTAATTGAGTCTATCATGGGGATTGTGGTAGGCCACCACGGAGCTGAAAAGAAAAGTAAATCATGGGCTTTGCATTTTGGCCCAGAAATGGAGATAAAATAATCCATACAAAGTACATGCTGGGTAAGATATCACATGACCAGTGCCATAAACTAATACAAGAGTACTAAGAAAAACACACAAACAAAAAGCAATGCAAATTATGGTAGGGGCACAGGAAGGTGACTTGGAGAGGTTTTGTATTTGGAATATCTGATATGGGAGATTTTGATGCACAGCAACCAGCGGAGAGTGGGGAGAAGAGTTTTCCAGCCAGAGCGCTGAGCAGGAGGAACATTCGGATTTCAGACGCTGACTGAGGTCATCTCACAAGATACCTTAAATCAGAGCTAGGAAAAGAGATATTCTTCAGGAGGCAAAAGCTTGGAAAGCCAAGTTATAAATGATTAGAAATGTAGAACTAATATGTAAGAGTGACAGTTTGAAAAGAATAATGTTTTTGGAATGAATCCAGGGAAGTTGTTTATTAATTCATGACTAACTCAATATAAAAATGTAGATGAAATAAAAAGGCTGGCTCTTAGGTTATGATAGCAGGACTAGAAAGGAAAAATATAGTGCCAGGCAGGAATCTGGAAGTTATGGGGAAACCCACACCATAACCATAAAAATATCAGGGAAAATCAGTCACCATGGCTACCTAATATCTGTTTCTGGATTCTCATCTTAATTGACTCCCACATCCAGTCTACAACCTCCAGAATCACCTTCGTGAGGAGTTTCTCTGGCACTGCTCTCTGACACTGACACTGCTGCCGCCTCTGCACTGTCTCAGGAGACCTTGGGGGAGTCATGATCACACCGAGCATAGTTCGCTTCTGTGCACTGCAGGGATAATGCAGGACACAAGCAAGCACGGTGACTAAAAGAAGTCCAGTGCCCCAGTGTCCCTGCAGCAACATAGAGGTGCTCAGCAGAGTGGGAAGGAGACAGCCAGCTGGTGCCACCTGACACACAGCCAAAGCAGATGGCACCAGGCTATCTGCTTCTAATGTCACAGTGCTGCCACCCTTATTACTGCGTCAGAGTTCTCCTCTGGACCATTTCATAGCAGCTAAGGTCCTTACAACTTTACACAGAAACTCCAGTCTTCATATGCCACAGCTTTCATTTCCTAACAAAATGTGAACAGAACAGTTTTCAGAGTGAAAATCCTTTGATTCATGATGAAATGTCCACTGACATCATCAGATGTGTGACAAAAAAACTGGCACTTGTTCTATGACTATCATGATGCAGAACTGATTTCAAATAAGCAATTCCAAAAGTGATGAAAACTTATTTTATACACTCAACTCATCCTGTGAGGCAAATACACCTCAACTCTAATAAGGGATACAAAATAATTTTTTTCTATATTTTATCAATCCTAAATTTGGCAAATTCTAAATTTAGAATTTATCAGTAAGAAAACAAGGGGGGAAAAAGCATGTGTTTACCTCCAAAGATATGTAACAATTGTAGCCAACCATAGATTACAATTAGGAATTTGTTTCCAATTTTTTTTAGAATAAAGATGTATTAGTCAACATCCATTTGCCTTTCAAAACATTTAAAAATGGTCAACAAAACACAGAAAATATCTTGTAGAAAAAAAGAGTCTACTGAGAAAGACAGCGAGAATACCAACCTCTGTCTCTTGTCATTGGTATAATGCCAAAAGAAAACAAAAACCCAAGGAGATTTCTAACTGTGCGTCTACACTAGGTTTGGGGCTAGAATTCATATTACTTCTGTGGCCCGGAAGATCTCAAGGCGAAAGTGTAGTTTTCAAGTGATTGTAGCCTGACATGACACCCATACACACACACAAGCTTCTACATCCAAAGACCATTTAAATTTGGCAGATTTTACTTTCCAAAAATGACTGGAAAATACTCCATATCTCATATGCTTTTCTCAATGTGGCTTTGCTGTTACTCTGCTCAAAAGGCAGATTCCCTTCCGATCCTTTAGTGGAGGTCTCCCCTGCAAGTGCTTTGGCCAGCTGGGAAGTGAAGAAGCAGAGCCATCCCCACAGCAGGGCGCTGTTTCAGCTGCCACACGTGCAGACTGATGACCCAGTCACCACATGGAGAAAGACCCTGCAGGACGATGCACCACACAGCAGGTGGTGTTCACTCACATGTATCACACGCAGGTGTGTGTAGTGTGTGTGCTTTGCACACGAATGCACACAAGCACAGACGCATGGAGGCAGTGAAAAGGGCAGCGATGTGCGGAATGTGTGAGCCACATGGACGAGGGAACCACTGCAGACAATCCCAGCTCTTTCTCAGCACCTGACTGCAGCTGCAGCACAGAGCCCAGGGTTCTTCTTGGACAAGAAACCCAAAGGACAATAATCCAGAGAGAAAAACAAGAGACAGGTGATAGGAAACAGGGAGGTGGATGACAGCAAATGCTCTTTATTCTACTGAGACATGAAATTATCAGGTGACTTGTACCCAGCAAAGATAAGCAGAACAGCAAACAACCTCCTTGTCCTCAACAAGCAACTTCCAAGGAAAACAAAGGAGGGCCAAAGGGGAGAGGCACAGATTAGGAGTTTATGAAGGATGTTACAACAATACACAAACTTTATTTGGATCTTAATCTAAACAAATAAATTATATATTAAAGTTCACCATAGTTATGGCACTTTTAGAAATCTTCTCTGGAACATTTTACATGTTTAGTAGACTCTGATAATAGGCATGGAATACTAGCTCTCTGTCTAGAAAACACACAAAAAGCAGAAAGATCTGAAAAAATTACCCAAAACACATCATAGAGAACAAAAATCACAGAAATCTTAAAAAAAAAAAAGTTAACAGGTAAGAAGCACAAGATGGAAATGTATAATAAATTTATACTTAGAATTCCAGAAGGACATATTAGAACTTGAACAGGTCAAAGACTTCTAAAATTCTGTAGATGATAAGTAATACTAGTACTCAGATTCAGGAAGCCAAAAACATCCAGTATATGAAATCTGTGCCCATGCAAATTGAAGTGAAACTTCAAAACCGCCACAAAAAGATCATAAAATGCCAAAAAAGAAAAGAAATGCATAAAGATGTGAATTATACCACAGTTCACTTTTAAGGAAACATGAAATAATGAAAAATAGCTTTTAAGTGCTGAAAGAAAATATCTTTCAACCTAAAATTATATATCCAGAGAAAGCACCTTTTAAGAATGAAGGTGAGACAAAAACACAGGCAAACAAAAATGAATGAGTTGATCATCAGATACCATCCACAGGTAAAACTTTATAAGTCCTGGTAAGTAAACACTGTACATGGAAAACAGTTGAGATAAAAAGAGATACTCTAAACAGGATCATTTGAAACACACAAAAAAGAATGAGAAGATAAAATAGTAAAGTAGTAGGTAGTTTTTAAAATAATGATCAATTTTAAAGTAAGTAACTTGTTTTTTTCTTGAAACAAGTTCTCCCTAAATTGCTAAAATGCCCAGGCTAGACATGAACTTGGGATCCTCCTACCTCAGCCTCTCAGAGTGCTGGGATTACAAGCATGCACTACCATGTCCAACAAGATGTTTGTCTTTCAGTGAAAGTCCCTTTCTCTAACTTCTCACATTAGGTGAGATTGTTTATAACTTATTGTCATGATCCCACAAACTGCCTTCTTTTGATGTTCAAGTAGTTCTCAAGCTGGTCCCCAGGAGGACAGGGGTATCTTCCATAATGACCTCCATTCTCCCATGGTCTTACACTTCATCCTGTCCTGTGCCGTCCTCCAGCAAAACCAGTATCAATGCAGAGGACATGCACCCCCTACTCCAGCACCCCAGAGATCTGATGATAATCATCTTCAATGTTTCAGAAATGAATCACATATTTTGGATGATTTCATCACTCTCAGCTTACTCTGTCTCAAAACTTTCAAGATCTAAACATCACTTCTTCTAGCAAAACATGTGATAGTCTTTTCCCAGCCCTATCACAGCACTTACACCTTTCTCAACAGGATCCACATTTCCCACTGGGAAGTTTGCCTGAATTCTTATCTCCCTTGTTCCTTTTCCCAGTGACTACCTATAGTCAAATTTCCTTCATATTTCCTGGATTTTTCTTTCTGCTAGTCCTCTGCTGAACTCTATCTAAGTAATTTCCTCTCCTGCTCCTGGCTGACTGAGTCTAATGCATTTTAGTGGTTCCTTTATACATGGGTTATAAAAAGTTAATGTGTTAATATGTAATACAAACATGGCCTGGCTTGTAGTAGGTATCCATGCACTGATAGTTCTCATTAGTTTTTTTATTCATATTTCACTTTCCCAAATGGTATTTTTGAAATGCTTTGTGACCTAAAAAGTCACTAGATTTGGAGAAACATTATATAAGGTGACACCATCTTAGCTACCCTCTTAAAAGATAGACAAGACCACTAAGCACTTTATTTAAGCACATAACTAATTCTTTAAAAACCTGAAATGCACAAAATAAAGTATTCTCACCTACTTTATGGACAGTATCATCCTAAGAGAAATATTTGAAGACAAAATATATATATACTTACCAGTAGCTTATAATAATGAACTGCCTGAATGAGCTTCAAGAATAAATCTTACCTTCCAGCACACACAAATTATAAATGTGTAAGGAGGTAGAACTGCTAATTAGCCTGATTTGACCATTATGCATTGCAAATTATCAAACAGAACCTCATAAATATGTACAATATTTTTTAGTGATGCTGGAAATTAAACTCTGAGCCTGGTACAAACCGGGAAAGCCTTCTACCACTGAATTATATCTCAGGATCCTAAAAAATTTTTGAATAAAAAAAAAAAACCTTGATTTGACTTAACAGAGCAGGTGCTCAGTATACCTTGCTGAAATCTTTCCTTGTCATTGTCTTCATGAAGCACAATTTTCACTTTAGAATCAGAGGTAGGATGACTACACTAAGCATTAAATTACATTTTCACTTCGTAGTGATGGAGACATGACTCAAAACATTTCCGGCATATAAATGTGTTCTTCCTAAGACATCACCTCGAGGACCTGTGTCACCCTGAGGTGGTTATTAATTCTACCAAGACTTCAGTAACATTAGATGCAGCTTAACTTCTTCTCCGGCTCTCTTGGTTTTGAACCAGGGTTTACAATGGTAACTGTGATTACAAATACTTACCTTGAGCTTATGTTCTTTCCTGTTTACAATGACAGCAGTGATCTGCTGGTCCATGAAAATCAGAATGGTGACCAACAAGGCTGGGATAGCAGCCGCCAGGTACACCCACCAGGGATTGCCTCCAAACGGGGGGATAAACCAGCCTCGACTTGGACTTGTTGGCTTAGAGCAGAAAGAGAACACTTTTCAGAACAAAATCAGGTTAATATGTGTGTGCTACTTGATGAAAAATCAATGTATGTATCCTTATACAGACTTTGATTTAGGGGGAGAAAACACAGAAAATGTTATAGACTGGAGAAAGAGTATTCACCAAAAAAACTTACCAAAGGATGCTATTCATTAATAGTATTTAAAGAAAAGAAGGGGGCTGGGGATTTAGCTCAGTGGTGTAAGCACCTGCCTGGCAAGCACAAGGTCATGAGTTCAATTCCCGGTACAAAAAAAGAAAAAGTGTCTTATTAAAAAAAAAAAGAAAAGAAGTGAAAGCTATGGGATCCTAAAGTAGCTGGAGATCCCATTTTGTGTATCTGGGACAATTTAAGGTAAGGATTTAGGATAGGAGACAGTGATTTAAGCTTAAAGGGTATCTAGAAGACAATCCTAAGTATAATATTGAGTAAAGAAATAGCAAGATATTGTAAAGCCCATCATGAATTTTATTTCTGAATTTTAGAAATTATACTGAAGTTGTTTATACTACTGTCAAATTATGTTAGATTTTGTAGTATACCACATAAAGAACTATAAATATTTTTATATGGTATAACAACTACTCTTGTCTTTTTTTTTTTTTTTACTTTAGGTATGAAAAATTATCCAGAACTGATGAAAGCCTCAAAATTTCAGGAAAATGGGAAAAAAAGTTGGTTTTTTTTTCAGTTTTCAGTCCATCTTCTCTCAGCAGACCATATATTTCTACTACAGAAAAAAAACTGTCTGTACATTTCCTTGCTTTAAATAATGCAAATAAAGAAATGAAACAGATTCTATCTACAAATTACTTTCTCCAGACTTTCTGTGGAGGAGGTCTCATTCCCTTTCTCGCAGTGTCCCCACCACATGCCCCCCTCATTCGCTGCATCTCTGAGGTGATCCTCCTCTTGCCACCTTCACTACGTGGCCGGTACACAAGGGAAGGCAGCTGGTTCCTCAATGCATTTCAAGTCCCCAGTATGGAGTCTGACTGCATATACACACTTCATAAATGCTGGCTTCAATGAACTAGTAATGGTTCATTGAATGAGAACTTGCTGACAAATACCTGATGGTAGAGACAATGCCAAAGATATTATCTGCTGTGATATCTATCTACCTGTCTGTCTATCCCTTCCCCACCAAGTAGCTGCTACACTAAAGCTGCAGTGTGCTTCATATATCTTAGCATGTGTATGATCTTGATTGTGGAGAGAGGGAGAATTATTCTAGAAAATAAGCAAAGGACTTATAATGGAAGATTGATAATTTCAAAATGAATGAAATGTGGATTTTACCCTCTATACCTGCATATAAAAATAGACTCAAATAATTCTAATATTTTCTTTGTAACATTTAAAATCTACCTTGCAAGTGCATGTGTCTGGCAGGCAGCTGGGCTGTGTGTAAGAACAATGAACTAGGGACGTGGACTCTCAACCCTGACACCACTGGTTCAGCAATCTTGGGCATTTTCCTTAATTTTTGTGAGCTTTCACCTCAATTTTATGAAATAAGAGTGAACTCAGTTATGCTGCATTCTCCCTAGAATAATTATGTGGATTCAGGATTAAGGTACACTTCAAATACTTAAGAACATTCAAGAGCATAAGGAAAATTTTGTAATTCTGTTATCTTAAAATAAGTCAGTATACATGAATCATACATTTGATCCTAGTCTTTGCTTTTAATCTTAGTGAAGAAATTACACTAAATGTATTTATGAGCCTAATAAGAGAACTCTTTTGATAAAAAGAGAAATGGATAATTGTATAGAACTGAGAACATACTAGAACAAGAGAAAAGAAATAAAGCCAATGAATTCAAGGAACAACTGAGACATAAGCATTCGCTTACCTTGAACTCGCTTGGCACAATTAGTTTTGGAGTGTCCACACCAACTAGGGCATCTATTACACAAAATATGAGAATGGACAAAATGATGGCAAAATCACTGATCAGTTTTCTTGCCTAGAAAAAACAAAAAAGAAAAGAGGGATCATTATCACCAGGTACAGAGTTTGCCTGTGTTTCAACTGAGTCAAGAACCCTGTGTTTGCAAACAATTTACAGTAACAGTTTCATTAACAAATTGACAAAGGTGTCATACAACAAACAGATTTTAGCAATTTTCTTTAGTATTACTTTATCACCTGGCCAGATGTAACATGATTCCATACAACAGGAAGGTGTGTGTGCATGCGCATGTGCACACACTCAGAAGAGAGCAAACATAACATGAAATAGTGCACAAGCAATTTTCCTTTGCCCATCAGAAAAGACACAGATAAGGATGAAATCTATGTGCACACTGCACAAAGAACCAAGTTCTGTTTATCGGGGAGACATTATTATAAAAAGTAAATAATATAATATCCCATAAATTAATCTGGAAACACCACAAATCTACCAGTTACAGTCCATTAATCAAGGCAAACACTAAAATCAAGAGTAACAGCAAATGAGGAGAGACAGAAACGTCTGCACTAACACTCCAAGCTGGTGCTTATTGTCTCTGGTATGTGGCATTTCGCTGTCTGCCACTCAAGTATAGTCACCATTATTGAGTCGTTCTCCAAATTTCTAAGCCCTGCTTTGGGCTTCCATGAACACAAAATTAAACTGTGTCCTTTCCCATGACGTGGAGTGGAATGACTACCCACAATTCACTGAGGAGCACAGGACCACTGAGCTGCTTGAGATTGTAGTTTTTTAGTCTCTAGTGGCTCTACTGGGGCCTGAGCACACTGCTAGGGCACAAGCAGGGTCCCACCAGAGGACAGTGTATGACTTGATTGTTAAACAAGAATTTACTCAGTTCTTAATATTTTCCTAGGTTCCAAGGACATCACAGTGAATAAAACAGACAAGATCAATGTCTTCAAAATCTCAGAGCCAAGCTATATACAAGGAAGTCTGCTCCTAGGTAAAATCAGGGTTGATACAGGGCTTATGAAGTTATCTCAGGGAGTGGGTCAGTTTTCCAATGCTGCTAGATAAAGGCAGAGAGATGGACAGTGGGCTGAGAAGTCACATAGTTCTCTGGAGAAAGGGGCTTCTGAAAGAGAAGTGAACCCTCTATCTCCATAGATCCAACAGAAACAGAAGTGTGGAATGAAATCACTTGGCATTGTGTGTGTGCTAAAGAAGAGGTCCTTAACTCCTACCTATTACCAGGGGTCAGGAATGTTGGCTACGGACAAGCAGCAGGAACAAATGTGGTTCTTTTGGCTAGGAGTTCCTCTCCATCTTGAAGGGCCAGACTCTGCTAGGATTAGCTTTCTTGAGAAGTGCATACCAAGGAACAGAAAGCAGGCTGTGGCACTTTTCAGAAGTAAGTTAGAACTAGTTACACACAATGGTTTTCAGAAGAAACTGATGGCAGGGATTAGTTTAGGGAGAAAACCCAGTACAGGGGTGAGAAGCACAGTTACTATAGTCAGCATATCTGAGTTGGAATTCCAGCACCATGATTGCAACCTATATAAATACTTTATCTTTATTAGCTTTAATTACACCTGCAAAAGAAAGTCACCTACAACTTTACTGGTTTTTATAAGAATTAAATAAGGTAGGCCATAAAAGAGATTAATATAATGCCTAGATAACTTGACTTCAGCTATTTTTGTTCTAGAAGGTCTGTTGGCTGTAGAGAGTCACTGGAATAATTAAATGATTTACTGCCAGATAGACTTTGAGATGAAACTTCAACTGCAAGAAAAAAGCAAAAGCCCAACAATAATATGGAATGGCTACTCAAGTTAATTTTGTTTGGAAGGATCTGGAATTACAGAGAAAAGGGTGCGTCCTGAGGCCTCAGTACTGGAAGAAACTCTTATTTCTTAAATTGAGTGCAAGTAATGTTGACATTGGCAGTTCTCACAACAAAGCAAAAGTTGGTCAAATGAAGTAGTTTCAGGAACACGTTAGAATATTTCAACCATCCCTCTTGTCCAAAGGTTATAAATTTTGGAGGGCTAGAGTCCACTGCAAGGACAAAGAAAAGCAGATTTTATCTATTACTTTCCCAGTCCTCCTTAGCAAATCTAATGGATCATTCAAATACACTACAAGTTATTCAAAAGAGAGGGGCAATAAAAGGAAAGATTCCTTTTCTTTTTTCTTTTCTTTTCTTTCTTTCTTTTTTAAACAGACAAAGGGGAATAGGGAATAGAGGGTGGCAAATGAAGAATCCAATCTGCAATTCCTTGGCAGAAATTACCACAGGGTTTATACCTGCCACCCTGCTAGGTATCTACTTGACAGGAGTCACCATCAGGCACCTGGGACATAGTGCTTCTTCAGGTGCCAGAGGAGGCGATTCCAGCCTCTCATAAGTTGAACACCCTGGAAAGCCAACAGGACAGACTGGGCACCATTACCGAAGGCCCAACTGTGGAGTGTCGGATTTGGCCCCATATATTTTGTAAGAGAGAGATAAAAGGCACAGATTAAGTGCCAACAATAGAAAGTACCCTCTAAATTGTGCTAAGCAATTACTGAAGGTATGCTAATGTCTACAGAGAAATGATCTTTCTTTTCATCCCAACATACCAACTCTATTTTAATTTGCTTGTTGGTTAAACAAATGTATACATTTGTCAAAACTTGTACTTATAACCTGTATATTTTACTATGTAAATTATGCCTCCATTTAAAATACACCCCAAATCTTGTTCCAAAATCTTGCTCTCAGATCCAAATAAGTATTGCCTTTCTAACCACTCTCTAGGGAAGCTATTCATTTGTTTTAGAGATGTTGTTATAGTCTAACTTTAAAAATACTTTTACAATTTTACTATTGAACAAAGACTGTGTAGCAAATTAACCATCAGGCATATGTCTGAAGGATCTATGATTTTATCTTCTTTAAAATTTGTATTTTCTTTTATAAAATGTTCACTTTTAGATTACCTGGAGAAAAAATTTTAGGAAAAAGGAAGCACAACCTAATTTTACTACCTAGGGATAAACCTTAACCTTTATGAGCATATTCATCTTTTGCATGTATAACTGTTCTCACATATAGAATTCATATATCTCCTTTTTTATTTTTTCTGTTTCACTTAATATTTTCTGTAATAGTGAGCATTAAAGATGGTAGTATTACTTTGAATAGATATCCCAAAACCTATTTTTATAACACTGTACTGTTTAGTTTTTAATTTTTCACTATAATAATTCCATAAAGAAATCTCAACACATAGCTAAGACTGTTTCCTTATAATAAAGTCCCACCAACAGAATTATTTTGTCGATGTATATATAAAAATTTAAGGTTTTAGGTACATATGCCAAATTACTTTCTAGAATGTTATATCAATTTACCAGTTTTCACTGTATTCAACAACTTACGAATGACTGTGGACACTGTTACAAGTTAAATCCATACTCAAAGGGAAAGCAATTGGTCACAACTGATGATATTCAAAAATGCAACATCAAAAATCTTAAAACTGCAATTTCTGAAGCTTTACAAACCAACTTAAGTTTCTTGCTCCATTATAAAGTCTCATATTTTATACAGGCCCTATATGTCACCCTCTGAAGATGACATTAATATATATGCTCAATAATATTTCATTAAATATCTTAGACCAAATGTTACATGGATTAACAGTAAACACTGAACTACTAGAGGATACAGAATGGACTTCTCCAGAAGAAAATCTGTATGGTAAGAATCCAATCCACCAGTGTAATTTTTCAAAAGCAACTGCCCAGAGTGTAGCAGTTGTCATATTCTAATCCAGGAATTCCTTAACATTTTGAAAACATTTCAGAAATCAGATCTAGTACATCTGCTTTTCATTCTAATCACTGGCTATTCTGTCACCTTTGCTGGGTTTTTTTCAATCACTCTAAACTCTTATTATTACCCCAGTTAATTTTTTATAGTTTACTGCATTAGTTTTCTATAGGATGATATGTGCGGCCTCCAGAGTCAGTACTCAGTCAGTGTAGCTCCCGAGTAACCATGATAAAATTTAAACCTAACTAAATGGTAGGTGGAATAAAGTATCATATGCCCCTACAGATATCCATGTCTCACTTCCCAGAAGCTGTGAATGTAGAACATTACATGGTGATAAAATTAGTTTAAAGACAGAATTAAGATTGCTGAGCAGCTGACCTTGAGACTGGGGAGATTATTCTGAGTTATCCAAGTGGATCTACTATAATCACAAGGGTCCTAATAAATGAACAAGGGAGGGAAGGGGTGAGCATCGGAGTGATGAAGCGGGAGGACAACTTGACCTCACTGCTGGCTTTGTAGTTAAAGAAAGGGGCCATGCACCAAGGAATATAGGCAACCAAGAGAAGCCAAATGGTTCCTGATTCCAGCTTTTCCTCAGCTTGATTTTAACCCAGGAGGCACAGTTTCAGGCATCTTACCTCCTTATCTGTTTTGATGTCCAGTTACAACCTCTTAGATCTAAATTTTTGTTGCTTTATGACACTAAATTTGTATTAATTTGATAAAACAGATACAAGAAACTAACATAAATAGATACATATGCACATACAATATGTATTATATGTACTTTTGGTAGAATTTCTAGGTAACAGTAGCCTTGCTAGGTGTAGCACTACTATAATATAGGAATGCAAGTAGCTAAAAAGGCAAATGCTAATATAAGTCAGGATTATCGTTCTTAAAGTTTATGGGGGAAAAGCTAGCCTATTAATAATATTGTTTAATCTCATTAAAAATCACAGCTAGGGTGACAGATTCTATAAACACTTCTATCTCCCCTTTCCTTCCCCTCAAATTGTGCAATTGGTCTACTTATAGAAGTCACTCCTGGAGAACATTTATTATTAAGATATCCATTTCTGTGACACTGGGTCCAGTTTAAATGCCTTGTCAAGGAAATTGATTTTCCCCAGGACATTTCTGTATTCAGCTCTTAAGTCCTCCAATTAAAGAAGGCAGGTAGGGTGCTATTTTAGCAGGCTGTCCAGGTTTTACTGCATACTAAAATTAAACTTTAATTTGAATTAGGCAAAATTGGAAGAGTAGAAGATAAAGATGTGGAGCACTGACTATTATAGACATCCTACAAGACACCTGCCCTGAAGCCTGAGCACAGAAACTGTGAGTCAAGGGTTTTATAATTTTATGGAAAAAATTAAAACAAAAATCTCATAGCAATAGGAGAATAACAAAGTTAATACACTGCATATTATTATCTATAGTTACTTAGAGTATAAGATATGGGCATAAATTTTTTTCTAAATAATATTAACACAAACTTTTCTTTTCAATGAATTAAGATAAACTAGTAGTATAACTCTTATTTTTTTTCCTTTTCCTTTTCCTTTTCCTCAACATGAGTCAAGTTTTAAGGAGGTAAGAACTGCTATCTTTGGGCCCATCTCACATTTCCAGACTCATATGGAGGAAGAAAAGTATATGATTGCCTTTCACTGTTTGTTTGTGTCTCTTTCATTTCATCCAAGTTGATCTCTTTCTAAAAGTCATTTTTATGTAGGTAAATATATTAATACAGAAATCAAGTGAGAAACTCATAGTTCTTAATTCTCTAGTAGTGATTGTCGCTAATGATTAAAACTAGAAGCACCAGAGTTTTCATGAGAAAATCTGTTCCCACAAGGTTTATTGCCCAGTACTAAGGATTCAGATGCCTTATGTTTAATTTGGACAAACATCACCACTTGGCCAATTCATCCATATTAAATGCTAAGACTCTTCAGGCTAAATATCAATATTCTATGAATATAAATTTTCTCAATTTAAGCGAGTACAAACTATGTTAATTCATATTTTTTTACTGGTATGTGGAGAAGCTACAACATATGGTAATTCTGAACTCAATTTATGAAAAAAGAAAAGAGAAGTATGTCTCAGATGAGATTTTAATGCCTATTTTTAATATCAAACTAGTTCCTATCTCTTTTATTTTGCTTACTATTTTTTAACTAGAAACATGAAGAGAAGAAAATATTTCTGTCCTCTGCAGAATTAATTAGACAATATCTCAATTGATGTAATGAGAAGCAATCATCTTAAATATTTAAATGAACAAAACAAAGAAGAAATTAAGTAAATGGGAAAGGCAATTCAAATCAACATACACTGTTCTCTTATTCTTGGATAAAAACAACCTAATAAATTACATGCATTATGAAGGATGATACCATATTAATATTGACAGAGTCATAATCATTGACACCAACAGTGAGAAGCTGCCTAATTTACAGGGGAAAAACAAATCTGTTTCCTTGGAAGCCCCATGGGACATTTGGCTTTCACTCTGCAAAGACCACAGCTGTTCCTAAGTCAGTCAGGGACAGGGCTGTGAGCTCAGTGTGTGGTGCCTGCTGGACAGAGCTGCTGTGGAGATGAGGACGTCAGTGGGCACCTGCAGGCACCCACTGCATTAGTCCAGGATGTGATTCCTGTGGTGCCTGGAAAATGCTACACAAAAGTGTAAAACAGCATGTACTCTAGGTGAAGTAAAAGCGCACCAGACAAATACATGCCTTTTAGAAATCACAGACAGGCACAAAATGCCCTGATCATTTTGAAATTTGATCCTCTCGGTACCCAAAGCTATAATGCTCTGTAAAAGAAAGATGCATTAACATTGCTTATAACAATAATCTTCATTTACTGTACTTTAATTCAATAATCCCTGCTATATGCAGAATTCAACAAAAGTCAAGTCTAGGATTTGAAGGCCATATGCTCTATGTTAGGGAAATTTGGGAAAGAGAATATGGACTGGACATTTGATCTTTGGGTGGGGCTGGGGTGGGGCATTGGGTGAGGCTGCAGTGTGCGAGAAACCTGCTGGAAGAGGAGCTGGCCTAGTGAGGGAAAGCTTTGCAGAGATACTGAGGCTTTGGCAATCACCAACAGACCTTCCATCCTACCTTGAAACTGGGCAGTGGACTAGGAACCCAATCCATGTGTACCAGGAGAAATAATCAAATCACATCCCACTCTGGTCATGCTCTTACATTAAACTGAAAATCTGGAACTCATTTCAGGAAGGGTAAACAGAGAAGTGAGGCCTTACAAAACACACAGGAGAGTTATGGTAGGCCTCAGAACACTGCAGTGAGAATCTGACTTTTAATATGTGAAGTCTGTGACTATGTGAAGGAAAGAGAAACTGCACTTGTTCTATGTAGCTCCAGAAGGTGAGGGCGACTGGATAGACAAACACCAAAAGGAAATTTGTGTTTCTACAAGAAGGCCTGTGGGATACCAGGTTTCTGTACTCAGAATCATTCAAGAAATGTGAAGATGAACATTTGACAGAAAGCAACATTAGAGTAAATGGTGGTCAAAGTCCTAATAATAACATTTATTGATTAAAACCCAACTATCATAATTACTTGACTTCATCTTGAATGTAATTAAAAATAGTAATAATAATAAAGGATTTTAGTTCCTAAAAAGGAAGATGTTTTTATAATTCATACTATGATACACAAATAAGTTTTAAAATAATGAGCAAGCTATTATGGTTTATATAGATGTCCTCACAGAGTCTCATGCGCTTATGTACAGGGCTTGGGGGAAGAGAGTGGGTCATGATTCTTAGGAGTACATTAGTCCACTGACAAGTTTATAATTAAATGTGATATGGGAAAGAGATGGCCAATCAGTGAGCAACAAAATACAGAGCCTCTTGGGGAGAAACAACTCATATGCCAGAATAAAACATCCTGGAGAGATCCAACAGAGGGAAATGGATCCTCTTGACACAGGAAGGAATTAAAACGAAAAAAGCTTGTCAAACATGCAGTCTTGGGCTACAATTGGCCACGCTTTCGCTGCGACCCGCCAAGCTGCCTGAACTCACACCAGCTGCAACCTGCCCGGACTGGCAGAGCCGCCCAAACTTGTTCCCGCCACCACTTACAGGAGCCACAGCTGCGTTGAAGTCGGGGGTTGGTGAGCCCAACAGAGAACAGAGCCGGTGAAGGGACCTTCACTAATCCACAGTCAGTGCTGGGAATAAGACCCCCCACCACAGGAAGGGCGGGACCAAATGGGCGACATGTTGGAATGGGGCAGGAGGAGCCTGAACTAGGAACGACAGTGACTTCAGTTGGTTGCTCCTTCCCCAGAGCAGATTTTTGGGATTTGCTTGGCCTGGGTCACACCCCTGGCCAGGACCCAATAAGCCATTCCAAACCAATTCCCTATGCCTAGCACACACTAACCTGGTGAAGGCCCCTGAAGTTTGACTGGCCCGGTGAGGAGGGGCCAGTATACGCAGCCCCTGCTTACACCTTAGTGACAAAAGCAAACAGGAGAGAGCAGAAATCCCTCACCAGCATGCTTCAGAAGAACCATAACCAACAAGAAAAGGGGCTGAGACCTCCACTATACACCCCTATGGAAGAAACCAAAACCATGACAAGAGAGAGAAACAAGAAAAAGCCCCCAACCCAAAACCCTGAGAACACTGATCCAGGAGAGGGAAAAACAAGAGACTGAGGGTAGCAAACATGCAACAGCAGGCATGGCTTTAATGGACGTTAAGAGATACCTTCGGGACCTTGTAGACGAGCTCAAAACTGAAATATTAAATCAGGTAAAGCAAGATATAAGTAGATTAATAAAAGAAATGCTAAGCATCTCTCCGGAAGACACAGATGGAAGGGAGGAACACAAAAAAAGGAGAAACATTTGATAAAGAATATAAAGAAAACCTAGAATAAATGAAGCAGTTTCAAAGAGATTACCAGGAAATTAAAAACTCCATTGAAAGCTGGCAAAACACCTTAAAAGAAACTAAGGATAGACTATCAAAACTTGAAGACAAGTTTGCAATGTGTGATCCTAAAAGGAAAGATCTCTTAAAAATAACAAGGAAACAGGCAGTCACAATACAAAGGCTAGAAGACAACAAGAGAATCTATAATATAAGAATAAGAAATGTGAATGAAGAAGCAGGCATACAAATAGGTGAATTACAAAGGCTATTCATGGAAATAATTAAGGAAAACTTCCCAAGCATGGGAAAAGAAAATACCATTCAGTTATGTGAGGCATACAGAACTCCAGCCACCTACAACCAAAACAGAGCTACACCAGACATATAATAATTAAGATACCAGAAATTCAATATAAAAACAGAATATTAAAAGCCATTAGAGAAAAGAAACAGATTACCTATAAAGGAAAGCCAGTCAAGATCAAGGCAGACTTCTCAGTACAGACCATCAGATCAAGAAGAGCTTGGAGCAAAGTATTCCAAGCCTTGAAAGAAAATAACCTCCAGCCCAGATTGATGTACCCTGCAAAACTGTCACTAGAAATTAATGGAGAAACAAGATGCTTCCATGACAAAGAGGAACTGGGGGAATTTGTGACCACCAATCCAACCCTAGAGAGAATACTAAAGAACATTGTAGAGAGAGAGAAAGAAATACCAGGATTTTAGGAACAGTGGCAGAAAGGCCTCAATGAATGGGGCAAGCAGTAGAATGAAGTAGAAAAGTAGACAAACAAAGGCAGAAAAATAGCATAGCAGAAATGAGGCAGAGAAGGATGGCTAGAATCTCTAACATAGATGGCCTTGATACACTATATTGTTAATAGCATACCAGGATTTAAAACCCACATTACTCACACCACTCTGCTTAGATGGATTATATTCTGTTCCAGTCTGTCTACTTGTACTAGGTTTGAGGGCACAGACAGTTATCCCAAAAATAGCAGGATATAGTATGGTAATCATCCTTAATTTCCTACTAACTTAATCTAAAGCTCTGTATAACCTACACTGTTTTACCATGACTGGTCATAATTGAATCTGGTTTGTTAGATCGCTGTTTTGTATTGATAAATTTTATTCAAAGCTGTTAGGATTGATAGTATCAAATCTGAGAGTATAGGCAACTGCACTTAAAATGACAAGATCCACTACAATATCCACTCTGGTTTGATTATTACCTGCCTTTCAAGTTTTATACTGTCTACAATGTTTTATTTTTACTAATATTGTTATGTACTGCTATATTCAATTATATTGCTATATTCAATTATGCCTGATGATATAGACAATTCTATTGAAGATGATGAGACAATACAGTAACCACTGTAGATCACCTTGTACTGTGGTTTTATACAACATTTTGGTTTCATGTTTTTATAGGAATTCGTTTTATTTTGTCTTGCTAGGTTTTGTTTTTCCTTCTAATACAGAAAGGATAGAAATACATGTAGAGACTCATGCATGCATAGCTGTTTACAGTCTCACTGTTTGAATATCTACTTTGTATGCTTTAATTTTGTAACTTGAACAACTATTTCTAAGAAGACAATATGTAATTTATCAACTAGTGATTTCTTACTGTTTATCTTTTTTTTGAAATTCTGTATTATCTCTACCCTTTATGTGTTTTTTTTTCTCTTTAAATAAAAAAATTAAAAATAAAAAAAAATGTGATATGGGAGGTGAAGCCTTGTGGGAGGAAATGGTTCCTGGGGGCATGGCCTGGGTCTATTTCCCTCTTCTTTCCTTGATCTCTCTCTCTCTTTCTCTCTGCTTCCTGTCTGCCTGTTAGGAGCTGTTTTTTCCTCTGCTGCCCTGCTACCATGCCACTTTGCCAGTGAGCTATGAACTGAAAGTGGTATCAACTGTAAGCCAAAAAGTTTTGCTCCTTTAAATTGAGCTAGGTATCGGATCTCAGCAACAAGACAGTAACTAAGAGATAAGTCATTTTATAAATTAGATGATCTGGGAAGGTGATAGGAGGCCCATGGAATAAAAAGCCATTTTGCAGTAGTAGTGCAGTTAACTTCTCTACAATAGACAAGTGAGCTGGAAATGCTCTGGACCAACAGAGTACCATGAAATTACTTCTACCCATAGATGTCCTGCATGCCACCTTAGAAGTCCCTCACAGTATTCTGGTCAATTGTTGTTCCCAATCTTATTTTTCTCTGGGATTCATTCAAGTTAGCTGTGGTTTTTCAACATATATAAATAAGAACTGAAATATCTATAAATTATTAAATATTTTACAGACTAAATTATAACTATACATCCCTTTGTTATTCTTTACGAAATAAATATGAAAAATAATTTTTGGTTAAAAGCAAATTTGACTTTTTAAACACCTTCCATGATTCAATATACCACAAGAACTTGAAAATACTGTGACAATAAAGTCATTTTTAAAATGAAGTTTCAATGGCATGATGTGGCCTGACATTTTAGGTCAAATGTCACCCATATTACCAAAGAAGAATGGGACATAGAACGCATGCCCATTATTTACTACTTAATTTACTATGATATTTATTTCAGTCTGATAACTTCACCAATTACCAAAGAAGTTTCTGACAGAAAAAGAAAACAAAAGGTGAATGTTACCTGATTCTTATAAAGACTGTTTATGAACTAAGCACATCAACTGTAATAAAATGGACCCAGGCCAAAATGTCATACCAGGAATGGCATGTCTAAAAATATAATTAGTTGTGGAATTCTAAACTTTTCCTGAGTTTTACATAGATTAAAATCAACCTGAATCACCTAAGTAAAATGTCCATTATATTTTCATTTAAATTCCTGAACCCCTATACTTTTTCACTTATAAATCCAATTCTCAAAAATCATTATCAACTTAGATCACAAAAAAGCACCAAAATATGATTTCCCAAAAGGCACTAGGCATGAATGGAGCATAAGAATCAAAAAAAGTCATTCTCATCTGAAGACACAAAGATCTAATTTATTCAATAAATATATATTAAGTGCCTACTATGTGCCTGGTTCATGAATTACTTGTTTTTATGTCTTTCATCTAATATTATATTAAGCAGACACTAGAATAACAACAGTTTTTGCTCACTGAATGAATATGCTAATTATGAAATTTAGAATAGTAGTTTTTAAGGAAAGGATATCAAAAAATTCTGCATCCTATAAATTTAGAACAGGTATCAGAACTGTTAATGTTGCCTGGAACTTAATGATTTTGTTTAAGTGAATATAGCAACTAAGAAGTGTATTGTAAAATAATCTCATAATTACACCAGTTGGTGTAAGATTTAAAATTGAAATTTATTTTGGGGGCAGAGGCGAGGGTAGGAAACATAAGTTCCTCGAGGAAGGCATTTTCATGCATGCCTATTAGAAATGTGAAATATATCTAAAAGTGAATATGACTATACCAAAGTACCCACAATTTGGCCTAATGCACAGGGTACAGCTACCTGATTTCTACCTCAGCTCCTGTCTTTATTTTTCCACCACATATGCAGTGGTAACATCACTGTTCAACGCTCATGACTGTTTGCTGGTGTGGGGGTCTGGAAGAACATTTCATGTTAATCCTCTGAGCCATCTGCCACAGACGATCACAGTTTATGCTGTGATGTTCCCACTGGATATCTGACACTAAAAGACTTTGACTAAAGACTTGAGGCTGATGTAACAAGCCAATCATGGTATGGGATGGTAGATGAAAGTGCCCCTCTAAAAGAACAGAGAACTCAAAGAAGACAGTGGGGTACTGGCATTCCACCCACATTCAACTCAGTGACAGAGTTCTGCATACCTTAGAGGTGAGCAGAGGAGGTCTGATTCATATGAAGTACTCATGCTGAGGGACTGACATTGTCTCTGGGAAGACTGGAGGAGAGTAAGTCACCTTGGTCTAGGCAAAGGTAACAGAGGCCACAGTGAGGGAAATACAAGTGTACGTGTAAAGAAAAAGGGCCACAGCAGAACAACCAAGGAGACTGTGACAAATTAAATATGAAAAGGAAAAACTTGGAGTAAGACATACAGTGGCTATGTTTATTTAGAGGGGCAGATACCACTTGTCTTGAGCTGTCTGACTTGGGATGATGTAGTCTACACTGGGCTCCCTTATATCCTGGCTTTCCAGTGATCTGAGCAGTGGCAGTAAGATCAGGGAAAGAGTCAGCTCAGAGATGACTGCCAACTGATCAGGTGAGATGGCCTAGTTGACATCGTCCCTGAGCTCAAGGTCCGTAATGTCTCCAGACAGCTCTACCTCTTACTCATCTTCTGGGTTCCAGCCACCAGTGCTTTTCCACATCATTGAGTCCCCAGATAAAGCAGCACCAGTGTTACTAGCATAGGGCACCATATTCTCTTCTGTGTTTCCTTAACTTCACCTTTGTAAAGAAAATCTTCACTAAACTCCTCAAATAATCCTAATTTGAGTATATCATTTGCCTCTTGCTGGGGCCCACAAAATAACAATTTTAAGATTCTGACCAAAATAAATACGATTTTAAGATTCTATTTTCTCTTCCAGTAAATTTAGTGTTTCTGTTTTAATATTTAGATTTTTGGTCTATTTTGACTTTAGTTTAGTGCATGGTGATAGACATGGGTCTAGTTTTAGTCTTTAGCATGTGGACAACCAGTTTTTCCAGCACCATTTATTGAAGAGACTATCCTCCAGTGAACATGCTTGTTGTAAGGTGGCTGAGTATCTGGACTTGGGTTTGCATCTTCTCTGATCCACTGATCCTCAGGCCTGTTTTCTTTTTTAAACCAGTACCATGCCAATTGTATCACAGTAGCTTTGTAGGTCAGGAATTGTGATGCCCCCTGAACTCCTTTTGTTGCTAAGAATTGCTTTTGCTATTATATGTCTCTTTGTTTCCAAGTGAATTTTAGGAGTGTTTTCTCTAGGTCTGTGAGGTATGCTAATTGTATTTTGCTTGGGTTTGTATTAAATCTGTACTGTGATTTGGGGAGTGTGGCCATTTTCACCATGCTGGTTCTTCCAACCCAAGGTTAAGGGATAGCTTTCCATTTTCTGATACCCTCTTCAATCGTCTTTTTTTAAGGGTACTTTAATTTTCACTGTACAGATCTCTTACATCCTTTGTTACACTGATTCCTAAGTATTTCAGTTTGTTAGATGCTATTGTGAAGGGTGTGCTTTCCTTCATTTCTTTCTCTGTGAGGCTGTTGCTTGTGTACAGAAATGCTATTGATTTTTTAATTCAACACTGTTTATTGAAGAAGGTTTTCTCTCTCTATTGGGAGGATTTTCTTTCCCTTGGCACCTTTGTGGAAAAATCAATTTTTAAACCTTAGGTCATTTCTGGCTCTCTACTCTGTTCCACTGGTCTGTCATTTTATGCCATTAGCATGCTATTGTGTTTACTGTTGCAGTAGGGGATATTTTGAAGTCAAGTACCCTAGTGGCCCTGGGGAAGCCATGGATCCAGACCTACAGTCTGAGGTCCTGAGCATCCTCCTGTGCAGGAACAGTGTTCCTGTCCAAGGTGCAGTCAGGGACTGAATTCCCTACCCCTTCCTCTAGCAGATGCTCTCTGTATCCAGATTTTCTGCCTGAAGTTGGAAAAGGGGTGATATGAGTAACTTTCTACTCTTTTCAGTTTGTCTTTTCTTATTTCTGGGCTGCATCCATCTGATTTTTTGTGTTTTTGTTTTTGCTTTTAGCTCTTGCAAAAGTATGTGTGTAAACAGCTGGGTGCTCAGTTAGATGTTTCTGTGGGGAGATGTGCATTGGGGTTTCACCATCTTGCTGATATTACCTCCCAGGCAAACAGAGATCATTTCAACTGTTTATGTAGACATCACCCTTTTTATTCCAGCAGTATCTCCCAAACTGAAGACAGCTTTTCAGACTTAAAAAAAAATTCTCTTTTATAAAAGCTGAAGCAGGTACATTTTTAGCTACTGATAAGTAGTTCTGAGAAAGTCACAAGAATGTGAAAATAGAAAATAAAATTTGTTTGTTATAATTCCTATTGAGGTTCTTGCTGAGGACTGTAGTGATGTGCACCAAATGACAACACAAATGGAGGAAAAGTGTGTGTGATCTCTGAGGATGAGTATGAATGTGCAGGCTTTAAATCTGCTGTCTCCTCGTATATCCTCAATTCACACTCACATAATATGCACAAAAATACATACACATTCAAAAGGAGTAAGAACATCATCATTTTTTTCTCTCACTTGCTGGAAAAGTTTTAATTTAAACTTTCATTTACAAGGCTATTTTCTGCTGGTAGGAGCAGGTGAGTGTATAAGATTCTTATATATTTTATAGTTAAGACATGCTTAAATACTATAAACTTTTGCTGTGAATATAAGTAAGGGTAATGGATTATTTTCAGCTCCTCATTTTTGTCTGCAATTCCCATGACTTCTAAACACTCCAAAAACGAATGCTGATGGACAGCACCTGGCTCTAAACACTCCAAACACAAATGCCTTGCTGTGCACGCTGCCCGCTTTCCTCTTAGTAAAGAGGCACAGTCATTTCTCTTTCGCACTCTCATTTCTGTATGTTTGTGTGGGTTGGTAGTTAAGATTGTAAAGTGACTGAAAACTATTACACTGCTGATTTGTTCCTTGTGCCAGCCAGCAAAAACTTGGATGCAGGCTGGGTACTCAAGATGCATTGACCAGTGGAAAGCAGTCAAGGAGAGATATGTGTTGCATTTTGTGGCAAGAGACCATATGTGAGAACCAAAAATGGAGCACTCTGATGCCAGCACTGCCATCAACCATTAGATAGCTGACTGCAGTCTTTAGCTAACTGACCTATGTGAGAAATGCTCAGCTGGGTGATAATTAGCTAAAGAAGTGAACCAAATGAGCACATTTGCCACAGGGTGAACTAGGATTGCAATCACAAATGGAATAGTCACTTCATTTGCATGTTTGAAGTGGGAGCACTTAACCAGCAGAGCACTGTGGACACATTGACCACCTGTAAAGTACTGGTTCTCAGTAAGTTCTCAACTGTATGTACACCTGCATGTGTATATACATACAGTGGGCTAAAAGGAACATGCTAAATTCTGCTGGTGGCCCTCCAGTGTGTGATGTCCTATTTTAAGTAGGACTTTTACTGTGTGCATGTGTGCATGCGTGCATGCGTGTGTGTGTGTGTGTGTGTGTGTGTGTGTGTGTGTGGTTATTTGTGGTTGTGTGGTGGGTAGTGCTGGGAATTGAACCCAGGATCTCCACACTGAGTTATATCACCAACCCTTTATATTTGGAAAGAGAGCAGACTCTCTCTCAATGGCTCAACTGCTCAGGCTGGACTTGAATTCCTGATCCTCCGAGCTTTAGCTTCCCACACTGCTGGAATTACAAGCATTACATTTCTTTTTTATGAAATATTCATCTACTGAGCCATATAGTTCTTCATTATCAACTCTTTTTTATTTTCAATTTTATAACAATCAAAGAGTCCAAAATTTCCCACATAGAGTGAGTATATTAATTTTTAAAGTTTTATTTTCTAGCAATTGGGAAAATACATCAAATATACCTCATGTTTCCAAGCTTTTCTCCTCCACAAAACATGGAGGAGAGATTTCACAAGATGACAAATTTACAGAACAGTCCCTGTTCTAAATCAAATATAAGCAAGATTACCTAAAAAAAAAAAGCCAGATGTGCTGGCACATGCTGTAATCCCAGGACTTGGAGGCTGAGGCAGGAGGATCATTGCAAGTTTGAGACTGGGCTACAAAGTAGGCTTAAAGCCAGTCTGAACTGTATAGAGAGACCTTGTCTCAAAAAAGACCAAAAACAAGCAAACAAAAAAAGATTACTGAAGAAATACTGACATCCTAGCCCCCTAAGAACTAAACTGTATAGCACAAGATTATCTTAGTTTCATTCTCCAAGCATAAAAACAAGATGCTATTAACTAAATCCTGGTCTAACAGTGTAGTCTCTCAAAGAAACAGTTTAGACTTTGAGTTAACTCAAACATATCAATGAGAAGCAGGGTGTCTGCACAATAGTATAGCATTCATCACTGTGGATGACAGGTGTGGCTCCAGGGACAGCAACAATAATGTAACAAACATGTAAGTGCATTCCCACCCTTGGATTCAGGTACTGAATCCCATGGACAGCAAAGGAACATGAAATTCCAAAATTCCTGATTAATATGAAAAGTGCTTTTGCTGATGTACTTAAGCATTATGAATTTAAAAGGGCCTTTTCTTCACTCATGTGTTTTTACATGGAATACATCCTACTTTTTCTCTTTAGCAATCAGGAATCAGAAAGTCAAAATTTATGATAGAAATATACAAGCAAATCTTTGGAAGTTTCCAGAGTTGGACTATAATTATGTTAAATGTGTCCACATAAACAAAGACTGGAATACCATTTTTAAAATGCACAGATTTATATTGGACAGACTAATTAAGGTACCTTTTCCATTTTGTAACACTGTTTTACTGCTGATACCAAGTAAATCCAAGAAAGAGTACTTCAAGGTCAGGTACTTACTGTGGTTGGAAAATAACGACTAGTTTTGAATTTTTTCAGAGCCATGGATGAGGTGTAGGTGCCCAAGAAGAGGATGCAAGACATGAGCGTGATATCAGGAACAAAATCGCAGCTGTTTCCTATCAGCTTTCCTCCGTATTTCAAACACTCCTTCTTTGATAAATACGCCCAGTCCAAGGTTGCATTATGGTTCTGCAGAAGAAAAAGAATTAGATTTTTTAGAGAACACTGATACATCAAAAGCAGCTTTTCAAACTTCATGAGTTCTGTAGCGATAATACTAAAATTTCTGTAAAACAGTCTGAGGGTAACCACTGGAGGGTGAAACCTGAGGAGCTGATACCGGAACAGCAGTAATAGGGGGCTAGCAATTCTGGAAATCACAGTGAGAATGATGCAATGTGTTACTGTTGGGGCTGCCATCTTACAGTCAACCATCTGTTTAACAGAAACAAAGCACAAAGTTCTTTCCTGACAACTTTCCTAAAGTGAGACACATTAATATCCTGTCTAAAAATGTGAGACTCTCTGAAATGCCTTTAATGTTCAAAATGTAATCACTTTTTGTAGAACACAGCTTTTTATGCTTCTGTATGATGGTCCTATACAGCACTTTCACAAAAATGCTAACTGGTGTCTAAGGAACTAAAGACTAATGAGTGAAGGAATTAAATTGTAACAGTAAGAAAGGCCTCGTCAACACACATTCTCATCAACTGCCCATCCTAAAATGGTTTCCCCGCCTTTCCACTCCAGATAAGCATTATATTACCGGAATGGCTGTGATGCCCCTAAGGTTGTGGGGTTGTGTAAAGAACATCCATCTTTGTGCTACATGGTCTCAAGAATCTAGGTCAGCTTCATGGGGTGCTACTATGCTGGTGGTGTGCTTTTCTCTACTGGCTCATTCTTAGTATTTTCTGTTTCTAACATACAGAGAATCCTTCTTTGCTGGTCTGGTGTCTGTGGCCAATGCACCAACCCCAGGGCCTCTGAATACTAGCTGCTATCAGTGCAAAGCTGGCTCCCTCTCAGGAGAACTGTCATTAGCCACGTATAAGTTGCCTTACCTGTAATGTTATACCTGTAACAGCCAGTTACCAAACAGCACTAACAGTAGCATAAACTACCCCTCCATCTCAAGGTAGGAGCAACTGGGTGAGAAATTTACGCCCCAGAGCTCCACGGGGAATCAATCCCATGCTAACTCAGCTAGACCACATTCTTGCTTAATTCTTTCCCAGTACTAAGCTGCTCCTCTCTGTTTTTAGTGGGACCACACTCTCGAATAATTACATGCACCTGAAATTCCTGTATCAGATTCTGCTTCTAAATCAGCCAATTAACTTGAATTACAGGCTAATCAAAAGTTAATGGCATGGCACTTTTGGTAGGATGGCAGAGTTTGGAGGAAATGCAGAGACGATATTATCAGATTTCTCACCTTGCTATTAGACAGCCCTGAAGGATGAACAAACATTCCCTGCTTGAACATCTTCTGCAAAGACTAGTTTCTTGGCAGCACATTTTCTTGCTTAACAAAATTTGCCCACTTGTATTTCTTATTTTTGAGTCTTCTAAAATAATTACACCTTAAGTTTCTTTTGCTACATGGACTATGACAATTATGGATATTTTGTGGAGATTTCGAAATCTCACCTGTCTGTATGAATGCCAATGTGACTGGGTAAAAGGGATTGAGCATCTCAGCCTAGAAATAGTCTCACAACCTGTAACTTGCATTCTTGGGAATAGGGCTAGGTATATCAGGTACTAATAGAAGATTTATTTGAAAAAAAACATACAAATAAATGTGAAAAGGTAAATTTCCCCTGTCCTTCCCTTGCTAGCAACAGTTCTGCCTCACACCCACACTGCACTGTCATTTACCACACCATGAGCTCTTTGATCTGAGTGCCCAGCCATAAAAGAAGAGTCTCTGCCCAGGAAGAGTTGATATTTTTATAGAGCTCAAAAGGTAAAGTGCTTATATAAGTCAACAAAAAACTCTATCAGTTCTTTTAATATTTTCTTATATTAACTTCAATATAAGAACTTGAATTCTATTACTCTTTTTTTTTGGGGGGTACTGGGGATCGAACTCACAACTGCGTGCTTTCAAGGCAGGCGCTTATGCTGCTGAGCTAAATCCCTAGCCCCCTATTACTGTTCTTTTATCAAACCATGCTTCTGAAAGGTAATTAGCTATGTCTCATTTTATTCTTTAGATTTATGCCTATAGATGCCATTAGAAGAATATACATGTAAAGTTTAGAGGTCACAGTAACAGATATTTTTGTTTTAAAATCAGCAAAAATGTAACCAATTTCATTTCAGCACATTAATATCAGCACAATCTTTGCAGCAAGAGTTCACCAAAGATAAGATCCATTTTAAAAAATCCCAATAGACAACTTTATTGCTTTTCTTAATAAGATCCAGGTTGAGAAGATGATGCCATGTACGTGCAAGAAATGACAGACATGTTTTCTTGCTTCTATCAATTTGAAACTCCAGTATCAGTATTTTATAAGTAGTTCTACTGTAATATAACCTCCAAATATCATCTTTCACTAAGCACCTAAGTATAAAAACTTTGAGAAGCATGTACCTTTTTCAGTCTACATACAAATTATACTCCTATAAAATTTAAACTATATCTAATGAACAATTCTTCTTAAATACCATTGAATATCTGTATTATCAATGTTACTTCAGAGTTATAATTTCAGATAAGCTGGTGCCAGTAAAACTCAGGGCCTTAAAATTCTAGGCAGGATCTATCCCATAAAGAAAGTAACTAAAGCCACTGCTACTGAGACAGAGAAGCGCTGACTCTCCTTTTCCTGTGCTGACTGGAGGCGGGCAGTGTCCAGCCAGCATGGTCCTTGTGCTCTTGTACTCCAACGGGCTGGGAGAGTTTGCTTCAGTGTCCCCCCTAGCTACCCAGTGGTGTCCCCTTTGGCTGTCTAGTGGTTTCCTCAAACACCCATGCTCCGTCCCGTGAGTACAGCCAGGCAGCATGGTGTCCTTCTCCACTCATCCACTCCAGAGATACTGCTGCATTTTGTAGAGGGGGCCCTGGAGTGGTTTAGATCAGGAAGGGAGGGACCTGGGCCTGTTATTTATATACCTAGTACTCATAGCAGACTTTCGCCCCTCACCCTCCTGAAAGAGACCTGCAGCACTGTATTCTAAGTTACTTCTCCTGTGACCCCTCCTGTACTGCAGCACAGGTTCTGTGACAATCAGGACTTGCTTTGCTGTTCCTATAAACCTGCTTGGGGAGGATGCACTCCAAAAGTCCTGCAAATCTATTTGGTATTTGTAAAAACCCTGGTAGCATAGACAGAAAAGGCACAGATAAACACTCAGAGCAGTTAACACTACAAAGCTCCAGAGACCAGCTCAGGTGATGCTGGCTGACAGGGCAGGGACCAGCAGCTTAGCTGCAACTTGTTGATGTCATGATTTCCATCTCAGCTGAGCACAGAACCCTTGCCAATCAGCAACACTACCACCTTTGTTCAAGCACCACTATCTCCTCCAGGCTCAGTGGGGAAGAATCGACCCATCTCACTGCTACTGTCCTTTCCCTTCTAAAGAGGATTCTCACTTCTCTAAAATTTTGATCTTTATTTCCTGTCAAAATTCTACACATAGTGCTTTAATGACTAAATCAGAACTTCAGAAACAAGAATAATGGAAACATAATCTCACCATCCCCTCTGCCTGTTAAAACACACAAAGCATATCATCTCTTTTGCTTAAGATGCTTACAACATTTTATGGAAACTATATTATAGCTCTTCTCAGTGTTTGGCAGTATGAGTTTGAAAATGCCCAGAGATATATCTAGGAGACCTTGGCTCAAACAAACTTCCACTTAGGAGTCATCTGCAAAAGCTGGTCCCAGGACTTAATACAGCTCAGAATGATAGTTAAAAGAAGGCCAATGGTCAGAGAAATGAGTGTAAAAAAAAATCTCCACATCAATTAAAGACTATTCTTTTCAAGAAATACAGTGTAGCAAGGAAGAGGCTAGAACACTGCAAGGTCAAGAAAAATTTCTTAAGGTTAATCAAGACTTTTGTGGGGTTGTAATGTATAAGAAAAAAATGGGGATGCAAGGGGAAAGGGGCTGCAGGGGGTAGTTGCACACATGCCTTTGACACCAGCACTGGAGGGGATATGAAAGGTTCACCATGAGTTCATGGCCAGCCTGGACCACACAGGGAGACCCTGTCTTAAAACAAAACAAAACAAAGCAAAACAAATGAAAGGGATAAGGACTAGTAGGAAAAATAAGAATGGAGAAAAAAGATCAGAGAGAAAGAGAGACAGGACTTAGCAACTATTTAATTGAGGAGTTTTAAAAAGCTAATATACTTTAAAATTATAAAGTACAGACCATACCACAGTATAGCCTAAAAATATAGACATACTATAAAATCCTGGGGGCCAATGGCACTATATGTCACCAAAAGTAATAAAAAAAGAAAAAGAGCAGACCGTGTCTGCAGCAGAGTTCAATATAGAGTGCAGCAGGCATCAAAGAAATCCTAGTTAACTGACTGAATGAAATCTTTCATCAGGTCAAAGTTATTCGACATACTGAAGAAAGAAGTCCATCTAGTTGTAGGACAGAAAGTAAAATAAATTTTTAATTTAGAATTACCAGATAAACTACAGGATATCCAGTTACATCTGAATAATAAACAAGAATATTTTTAGTGTGTGCTCTATGCAATATTTGAGGCATACTTATTCTGAAAGAATTTTTCAATATTTATCTGAAACTCAAGTGTAACTTGACACCTTATATTTTAATTTGTTAAGTTTGGTATTTCTATATCAATCAGACATAAGAAATTTTGAGTAACAGTAGCACCTGAAAAATAAGAAATAGACACGGCATTATTAGACCCGGTTACAGAGATGAATTGATGTAAATTTTAAGAATGTGATAAAAATAAAAGAACAATCATTTCAAGTTTCCTAAAGAATACAATATGTTCACTTAAATACTAACTAGTAATACAAGGCAATAAAAGAAGGTATTGAAAACAGTGGTAAAAATTAGATCAGAAGGAGTAGTCAATTTTACCTAGTAGAAAGAAAACAGAATTTAACCCCCAAAGCAGGACTGGTCCTCGTAGAACTCTTTTACATTCAAAAAGTAGTAAGAAGAAGAGCAACAGAATAGCACAAAAAAAAAAAAAGCAAAAGAAGAACAAAAACACCAAAGAAGAGGAGACCAAAAAGGGACAAATTGTGGATGCATACAACTTTCTGTATTCACAGAAAAGTAGGAAAACAATTAAAGAAACACCGTGAGCACGTTGCTTCCCTTAACCAAGAAGTCCTTCATTAATATTTGAGTGCTCCGCCCAGCATGGGGAGGAGTGACATTTTCCTAGAGTTCAAGGATGGGGAACCCTGAAGAGACCCAGGGCCTAAGGAAGGTTCCAAGTGCGGCGCCCTTTTCTGTCCATGCCGCGTCCTAGTCCATCCATGCCTTGTGACAATCGCTTCTCCAGGAAAAGGACACCGCATGTGGGAATTGGGCGCGGGGATCTTGGAATGTTTTGTACTGATAATTGTAATTTGTGTAGTTCACATGTGTATGTTTTTATGTAATGCTCAATATGGAGTCGAGGGTGGAGACTCCA
>PVLA01004157.1:0-145883 GCA_004027455.1 Hydrochoerus hydrochaeris | reverse complement strand
GGGTTCCTGTGAGACAACTGCCCTGAGACACTAGACAGGCAGCCAAAGACGGGCAACTAGGACACATATGTTACACCACCGGCCGCCTAAGACAGGCACAGGACCTATTGCTGTCCTGCAGGCCCATGACAGGTAAGGCCTGGTTGGGTTCATATGAAGAGTCCTTGACCCAAGACAGGCTCTGTCCTACAGGCAGCCGAAGACGGGCAACTAGGACACCTATGTTACGCCACCAGCCGCCTAAGACAGGCACAGGACCAATTGCTGTCCCACAGGCCCATGACGGGTAAGGCCTGGTTGGGTTCATATGAAGAGTCCTTGACCTAAGACAGGCGCTATCCTCACAGGGACTGCCATACTCCCATAAGTGATAAGGGAAACAATGTAGGGAGCGGCACAATAGCCCCACACATCTCTCCCTCCTGCAGGCATTCAAGTGCATCGGCTTACATTTCCCAAGCTAACTAAGTAACAAGATTGAGATGTTAATTGATACCTATTGCCCTGAGCCTGGGGTGCTCCTTGCTTGGGGTTGAGGTTAATTAATACCTATTGCTTGGGATTGTCTCTGCCTGGCCCTGGGCCTGGGGTGCTTCTTACTTGGGGCTGGGGGTTGCTGCCAAGGTTAGCAAATATATATTCCAGCTTCTAAAAAATAAAGCGGATTCAGATTCACTCACAGACTGGTGTGCAGTGTCTTCTGTCTCTCACTCACCGACTCCCTGTCCACCTTTGGGAAACCCTAGCCCTGCCGCAGCTGGACTCTGGCACCAAGAGTCGCAGTTAATGAGGTGCAGCTCATGACATCATCACGTGATGCTGCTGCTTTCTGAGCATGCGCATGGCCCTATGTGCCTTGCTGTCCTAACTTTCACATGTGGAAGAGAGGGCTCTGTGTTCCATGGGTTTACCACCAATGCTATCTCATTTTCATGAAACTTACCCTGTTCATACTCAGTGGATGTGCTTCAAATAATAGACTATGTACTGATGGATTTATTTTAAGTTTTAAAATACCGTAACATCTTATCCAAATACAAAAGTTGAGATGTGAGCTAGAATGGGCAAAATATGACTGCCCATTGTCCAGACAATATATACATGAGAGCCCATTATACTGGTCTATTTTAGTGCTTATTTGAAATTTGTATGTTTTTAAAAGTAGGAACACGTGTATCTTCAAGGAAATTTACAGACAGAATAATTTTTACACTTGAATTTCTCAATGAAAGAAAAATTACAAAGATGCTATGCATAAGGAGATTAATATGACATTCAATTTCCCAGGAAAGTGAATGCCAACTCCTAGGGGTACCCTGAAGGGACATCAAATCAAACCACTTTTACTTCCATGTCTAACTGTCAAGCAGAATTTATGTGATTGTAATAGTTCTTAGTCTTATGATTAACAGTATCTCCATGTAGATACAATATTCTTCACTAATATAATAAGCAAAAAATAAGTAAAAGGTCTACATTTCTCTCCTTCAGCATCTACTAGAAAATATATGCATGGCCCCTATGTACGGCCCCATAATTGTGAAACTAAAAACAAAAGCTTCAAGATGTAATGTCTGATGTACTGATTTAGGGGTCTTTCCCACAATGAATAAGCTAGATGCATAGTAACTTTCAGTCTTATCATCTATAGCATGCATTTGAGCTGCAGTTATCTGCAGTTATGTGAAATATCAAATTTAACTGTTCTGCTTGTGATTAACATTTTTTAAAAGCTTTAGTCAGGCATAGTAATGCTCCTGAAATACCAGCTAATAAGATAGCTGAGGTAAGAAGATCACAAGTTTGAAAACAGCCTGGGCATCTTAGTAAGACTTTGTCCCAAAATAAAATTTAAAAAGAATTGGGAATGTAGCTCAGTGGTAGAACATTTGCCTACCATAAAGGACAACTTGAGTCCAACTCCTAAGACTAAAAAAAAAAAAATGCTGTATGACACCATCATCCCTGTCCTAACAACTCAAGTAAGGTAAGTAAATTATAAAATCATAGTTTTAAAAAATTCACCCAAAATAAGGAGTTAAAAAACTTAAACTAAACTCCAAAATATTATCCCCTTCAAAAGAGAAGTAACCCATGATCACCTGTTTCCAGACAAGAGCAGGTAGAAGATAGAACCCCTGCTGACAGAGATAAGGAGAAATGAGTCAAATCATAAAGAACTCCCCATGCTGCACGTTGATGGGGTGGCAGGTTAGAATTCAAAGGAGGCCTAAGTTCTTTCTGCTGGTCCTTGTTGACAGGAGCACTGAGAAGCCCCTGAGATCCATGGCCTCCCTTGGGTGCAGAAAGCTGTTCTGAAGATGAAAGACAGGACAACAGTGTGAGAAACTGACTCCTAAGAAAACTCAAGTACTTGTGCTCTGAAGGCTGGGGATGCAGAAGTGGGTAAAGAACAACTTCTCACAGAACAGCTGAGGTACAGAACAGGACCCAGCATATGTCACATGGGTTTCTAGATGCCTGCAATGTGCTATGGCTTGTTTAGATGGCAGCCGAATGTCAAAACCTTTTCAAAGGCTACTTTAGAACTATAGATATATCTGGTACCGGGAATCAAACTAAAGACCTAGAACTGTATATTTTAACAAATGCCTCAATTTAATAAAATACAAAACAACAGTATGTGGTATAGAACATGAATACTAACTAATCCTCATAGTTACTTCCTCAGGGAAGACTGACAGTAGATTTCAGCAGGGCTACTGACAGTAGACCTCAAAGAAGTTTGACCTCTCTGTGAGCTGGACTTGGGAGCCAGCAGATCTTCGTGGTCCTCCTTTATGAACTGTACAGCAGCCGTTGCTGCTCTCCATGTGCTTCAGGGTCCTTCTAAACTGTTTTGTTTGCAGATGAAAAGAAATGCCAAGTGAAAAATGTACAGCGAAAGTGGTCAAAGTGGAAGAAGTAAAGATATAATGGTTCCAACAGTAAGCGGAAATGCTGAAAAATCTCCCTCAACTGTCCAACTTTTACTACTCTTTCCCTCTGAAACACAGACTTACTACCAGGAAGCAGCAGCTTGTCTTCATGCTAACGAAGCTGAAGGACAAAGCCCTTCCTTCCTCTGACAGGGTGCTCTCAGGGCCTTGAAAGCGGGAGGCTGGCTGGCCTGGGGGCTGCAAGTCACTGTGACTGTGCTTTCTGATATCTAATTGTGGTTGAAAAGGAAAGAGGAAATTAAGTCATAAGGACTGGTTGTCCTAGGTAAGGTTCAGGGAAGCAGAGCAGGCCTGGCCAAGGAAACAGAGGCTTCAGCAGCCTAAGGCAGTGGTAGCATTACAGACAGCTAAGCTAGTTAGGTAGAAACATCAGCATTTGAGACAGCTAAATTAGGTGGTAACATTAGCATTACAGACAGCTAAGTTAGGTAGAAACATTAGATTATAGACAAATAAGTTAGGTAGAAACATAGGCAGTCAGACAGGGCTGAGCCTCCCAGAGATCAGTGCAGAAGACAACAGTGGCTGAAAGTGGATTCACTGAAGGCCACACTTCAAGAAAAAGAACTACTCACCCATGTACTTCCCCTGGGGATGAACAGCAGGGACTGATACTTTAAGCATCAATCACCTTTGGCTGGAGGACCAAAGCTCCTTCACCCACCCCTTCTAGGAAGAGTCCCTGACTGGCCATGTGCACTCACTATAGGACTCGTTTCCCCATTTTATCCTCATTAATCAATATTACCCTAGCAACTATAACTTGTTGTATACTCATTGGTTGACCACAGTTTTGTTAAATCTCACACCCATCCTATGATTTGCTATTGGATCAATATTATGTAAGCAACTATACTTGTAATCTTACTTATTGATTATAGTTTTGTCCCACTTTAAGCTCACCTCCCCTCAGGGTTTTGCTCAATAAACACCTTTGAGAAGCAGGGCTGGTGGGCAACTCACTTTCTGGGACCCCTTCTGTCCCTCTCAGACACAAGCTTTCTTTCTCTCAATAAATTCTTTCTACCCTTAACCTCCATTGTTCCTACAGTTCATTCCTGGATTTCACAGAACATGTACTTGGCATTTTGGACATCTGACATGGAGTTTAATCCCCCTAAATCAGAAGCTTATTCTCTCCACTGAACTTCTGAGTTATAGAGGCAGCATGGCCTTGTGGAGAGACAGTAATATGCACAAAGAAGAAAGTAATGGCAGGATCTAACATGGGCCAAGAGATGACTACATGCCAGCTAAGAGCTGGTGCTATTAACCGGACCCCTGCTCAACATCACCAATTTGGAAAGGCACTGAAAAGCAGCCACAGCCTGTGAGGCTGCAGGGTTGGGTAGCAGAAGTGAGGCAGTCTGACTCCAGGGCTCACTGAATCCTAAATCCTTCTACATGAATCACTCTGCACTTCCACAAAAAGGAAGTAAGGCCAATGCTAGTTATAAAGTCCAAAGTACTGGTTTTACCATAATGATGATATGGTCTTTAAAAGTCAGCTACCTTTCCAAGCCTCTGGTTAATATAACAGGTAACATCTACTAATCTATCAAATTACAAATCTATCAAATTACAAATTACCTTTCCAAGTTTCTGGTTCATATAACAGGTAACATCTACTAATCTATCAAATTACTTGATAATTACAGAAATTAATGAAAAGATGTTGTCATCTAATAGTTGGTTGAATGGTAGTTATTACTGATGATCATAAACCATGTTATCTATTACTAGTTTCTAAATTATTCACCTATATCATTTGTGGGTACAACATGTGCACATGTGTGCATCCACATGCAAAGTACACATGAAGTTACTGCTGCGCTGAAAGAGGAGAAACAGAAATGAAGAAATGAAGAAAAGTTGTCCTTCATGACCACACTCATACACACACACACATACAAATGCACACACACTTTTCCTAATTTCTTTCCCTGAAGTGTAGAACACAGAACCTTAACATTTTAATTAAGGTATGTAACAGATACACACAAGAGACCCCTTAATCTGGAATATTCAGTGGCCACAGGACCAAAAAAGCAAACATTTCAGTATGCAAACAGTGAAGCAGAAGGTAGACTAGCCATAGTACAGGTCTCGGAACCACTCAGTCTTCCATTCAGATCTTGATTCTAACAATATATGGCTATGTAACCTAGGCCAAGAAAGATTATTTATCTTCTGGAGCTTCATTTTCTCTCATCTATAAAGTGGATCTAATTGTGCCAGGTATTTTGTGCTAATGGTTACAATACATATTAAGATATACAATTATAATACATGTAAAACATCTTGTTTCTAAATGGCTGACAAACTAGAATCACTGCTATGTCCGCTATGATAGCCCTGCCAGAAATCACCCTGACCGTATGGCCCTGGAATTCTGGAAGTCTGAGGCAAGAGGATGACAAGTTAGAGCACAGCCTTAGTGATTTAGAGACCCTGACTCAAAATAAAACATGGGAAGGAGCATAGGGATGGGGAAATTGATCAGAGACAGGGCGAGTTTGAATCTCTAGTTCTGCCAAAAAAAAAAAAAACCAAACAAACAAAAAAGAAGTCAATCTGAGCATTCCTTTGGAATCTCTTCCAGGACTTGCCCAAAGACATGGCTTAAAAATTCACTAATATTAAAGCTTTCCTTAATTAGTTGTAGAAAGACTTTAGTTAGAAAATAATGTCTTTTTAAGCAAGTAGGAGTAAATATTTCTATTACAAATGAATGTATGGTTTATATTAAGTTTTTAGCCACAAGAATTTTAATTAAAATTCTGTGAAGTCTAAATGGAAATATTTTACCTTACGTTTTAGGCAAGTTTTAGGGGGGCACAAATTTGGCTAGCTAAAAAGCTGAAAATTGAATTTTTTTTTCTATGGGTGGTCTTTAAAACACATATACACACTCTTTCATACACACACACACATTATCGAACATGAAGAACAGAGGTAAAGTTTGAAGAATGACAGAAAAAACTAACTGTAAGGAAAGAAGTCAAGAGACTGTACAGCATGAAGGCGAGAGTAATAGGGTCAGGCAAGGGCTGTCCAGGAAGGACACAAAGCTCCGTCTCTGAAAGGGGTGCCATGGGCCCACACTTCGCAATACTACAGTGGGCCTCTTCGTCTCCCGAGAGACGGGCACTCCATCAATACAAGGTATTATGCTTTCTGTTCCTATAACTGAGAGATTGATATTCCTTGGTAAGAGTCCATATTCGGCACAGAAGGAGCACAATTAGAAGTCTGAAACAGCTCTTTCCCCTTTTTGTCCAATACAAAAGTCTCCTTCCAGTGTGTGACCTTTCATGCAAAACAGCTCATTTTGCAAGCTTAGTTCCAGTCCCCTAAAAATCCCTGGTTACCAGCCATGGGAAAGGATATCATGTGATGGAGGCATGATCCTTTCTGAGTGACAGGATTGGAAATGTCCTGCTACAATCACCCGTGGAGAAAGGAACCCAGTGCCAATGCGTAAACAGCACCCAGGCCCACACTACACAGAGAGGACAGCAGCACTCATTTCTCCACGACTCCTGCTTTCGAGGTTACAATTAACGAGACCCAGTAGAATTCTTATGAAGGTTTGAAAAGCATACCTCACAATTAATAAAAAGACTCCCCCAACATGCCAACTGGAGCAAAGAAGAATGCTATTTTTCTTTCCTGAAAACCAATGATTATTAAATGTGTTGATGTTAGGATTTCTAAATGGTAGACAATACCACACTATGAATATTACAAATAATATACACAATATACAGTAAGTACACAGAGATTTTAAAATATTAAGTCACTTACCAAGTCAGTAGAAAAAACAGTCGGAAAATCCTCTCGCGCCAGTGTAGCACCATTAGGTACTGAGATATTAACTGTAATAAAGGATAATTTCTGATTTTAACAGTAAAATAGAAACAGCCTAAATGAGTAATTAGCTTCTTTTAAAAAGAGCTGGGCATTTAAAATACCTTCTGTAACAACACAAAGCATAATGAATTTTGATTTATCGTAACTGTTCATTTTTTACCAAGATAAGTCAAATAATCAAAGATTTAAACACATCTGTTGTGCTCTAATGCAATAAGAATAGCAGGTATTTAAGAAGACAACATAAAATTTACTGCAGTTTTTAAAACACACACATATATATACACACATACCATCTCTGTTACTAAAATATGGTCAATATATTTTGGCTAGTAAAAGAAACTACTGCTAATAATCAAGTTGGTTACTGGCTTTAAGCACAGAAAAATCTCACAAATTAGAGTATCACTAAATAAGACTTTATTAATTTGTACTTTTGAAAATTTAGACTGCATCTGAGAAAATATATGTGTGCCATATGTGTTGATACGTGTATGAAAATTAAACAGCACTAAGTATAATGGGGAATAATTTAATTTAAAAAATTGCTTTCATACAAAAGTTATTTTCATGCAATGTAGCATCTTTGTAGATTTAGGATGTCACTTACAGAACTTTATTTATGAAACCTACCGTCCCTTGCTTTATGAAAATTAAAACATAGTATTTTCATTAAAACATTTTTCTTTACCAGATAAAACTCTTTTCCTCTCATGGGAAGCTTCCTTTATTATAAAGCAAATAGTTATTCAGAGAATATTCTTCATTTATGGCTGTTTGAAATGACACCCTTGGGTTGTCTGTCTCTAAAAAAAGAGCACACAGCTCACCAACAAACAGCAAAGTGCAAGCAGGGTCCCCACCCTCTAACCCAAATCTCCACACTAACTCTGCCATTTGCCAGACTCTGAACCTGCCTGGACAAACCTTAGAGGAGAAACACACAGGTTTATTTCATAGGTGGAAGTCAGGATATGAAACCCATGTGGGAACAACAAAAGAGCAGGTCATATGAACTGATTCTGCCTAAAATTTATCAGTCTACTTCACAACTTAGGGGAATTAAAAAATGTTTACTGTCATAAAGGAAGCTAGGAAACAAATGGAACAAGAAAAACAAACTAAAGGAGACAAAATTTTAGCCTGGGCCCTTATTCTGCTCCATTTTGGATCCCTTCTGGTCTCTGGGTTTTGACTCCCTGGGAGGAGCAACTTCAGGGTCTCTGAACAGCCTATCTGCTTCCTCTGACACGCGATGTATCACATGCAAAATCAAATGAGCTAGAGGATGTTTGGCCCAAACAATGAAACAAACAATCCATTCACCAAAGAAAGATACTAATAAATTATCACTAACAAAACTTAGTCTTTTATTACTTTTTGTTCTAAAAAGCTTAAAGTGAATTTGTTTTACATTATTCCACTTGTTTATTTAAAAACATCCTGGGTTGCTTCCAAGCCCTTTGGCTAAGATCCAGTGTAATATCTGTTCTCATCAGTTTAAAAACATCCTGAAACATGCCACACATATATTTTGTGCCCATCTTTGCAGGTGACATCTCCAGCATTACAGTCACAAGCAAAGCTGGTACCTTGACCATGTTCAGCATTTTGTCTCCTCCTACACAGCATTTCTAATCATCACATCAAGGCAATGTATGTGGCCACAGAATTTAAGGCAGGACAGGACAGCTAATATTAGATGATAGGATTATCAACTGTGAGCTGAGTTCCTGAGCCTCTTGGGCTTTCAAAGAGAAACAGCAAATATGAAATCTCTAGGCACTATGTATATGGTGTCTGGGAAACTGCACTTCCTGAGCTATCCTTTAATGTAATTTCATGAGCTTCCTGTCATAAAACATCAAAGACCCTTTTTCAACACACTTTCTGCACTAAAACAAGGGTTAAAGAGTCAGGAAAGATAGTCAAGTCCCTACTCTATGAAATCAATATTGGATAATAGAGATCAGTACTGCACTAAAGTAGGATTTCAATATGAACTCTTATAATTGCTCTCAAGATTTGGATACATGTCAATTCTGCTCTTTTTTTATCTTTTCATTTTTTTTCTCTAAAGCAAACTATTAAGTATATTGGTTCTCAAAATCCCAGATCAGCATCTAAACGACAGGAAAAAGTATGTAATCCTTTCCCTACACATTTTAATGAGCTGCTGTTTCAAAAGAAAGACTTCAAAAATAAATATATCATAAAGCACTTCTGTAAATATATTTTGGCAGGATATGTCGGTGCATAAATAAGATTAAAAGTAAATTTACTTAGGATCAGAGATGAGAAAATGATCAATTACACCTGGAAGCCTGGTCTAAAAGAACCACCAGCCACTACTTGGATTCAGACACACAGTGCAAATACTTTGGCAACCAAATGCAAAATGATCCATTTATGTGAGACCTGCAATACCTGAATGAGGGTGCTGGAAAGGCCACATGGAAAAGACAAAATATACAGTGCTGTCTCCCCATTATTTGTCCCACACCATGGCTTATGAAGCAAGAACATAGCTAACCAACTGTCATTAGGACACCCGCTCCATACTTAGTTGTAGGGAGTTTCCAGGGTTGATTGCCTTCCACTGTCTAGATTTCTACTTGCTCCTCCTTTCCATGCATCAATTTGATGCTGACCCTCTGGAACGGGGGAATGGATGTTATTTAGTAACAGACATTTTAAACTGTATCTGAGACTTTTCTACAATAAACTTACCTTTCATTATGTGTAATGTGAGGTCTGGAGAAGAACAAGATCAAATAAGGCTTCAACTGGGAGAGCTCTGAGCCAGGGACAGCACCGGCATGGCTCCTACACAGGGAATACCAGTGGTGCTGCCCAAGCCTGTCCTTGTGCTGGGAAGCAGTTACCAGGAGCTACCTACCTATGGTGCCACCACTAGGCACTTTGGCAGGAACTGTGCCATTAGGAAGCACACCCTCAGCTGAGGCCACAGTTTAAATACAGACAGCCACTGGTCACTGAGGACAGACACATCTGCTCTAGGCACCACCACCTCACGACACAGAGAAGGGGACATTGGGCATTTGTCCTAAATTTTGGTTCCACCAACTTCTGTACACAGCGTTCTCAAACTTTCTTACTAACAAACAGAGAAAGTAGCCTCACTCCTCTCAACCTCAGGCCCCCTAATATGTGAAAATGGAGTTGAAACCATCCACCTGGTAAGTGAATTAAACTGCACAACAAACGAAAGCAGCCAGCAGTGTGTCCAGTACCATGGAAGAAGAGCTTAAAAAATGGTGCAGAAATGATAACAGCTCTTAGACCCAGAGAAAGCAAAACTTACCCACAAGGAGAATATCAGCTACCCTTTATGGTTTTTGTGATGATTAAATACACACATGCTATCAAGCACATTTTATTAAACTACTCCAGTATAGTGACTGGCAAGAACAGGATTCTTATTAAATATTAGAGCCTAATCAGAATCTTTACCTTCAACATAGTTTCTTAGCGTTACAGTGATATGGAGCTGATTACCATGCAGTGAGTAAGAGAAGCTGGAGGATGATTCTCCACAATTACAAAACTCTAATGTCTTATTCCATTCTAGCTAAGTAACATCTTAAGGAAACTGAGCTAACTGGAAAAGACAGAAGATACAAATGAACACAGAGGATCTAAATGAATGCATGTCTTGCTATGTGGTCATATCCCTTTTATTTAAGGGTAGGATAACTTGAGCACACTACTATCTCTTGGTAAAGTACAGTTTTTCTGCTCCATATTTCTAGATAAATAACAGGGAATAAATGGTTTTTGCAGGAGGACAAAGTGAAGCAGGAAAACTCTAGGGGAAGTAACTGTTGGGGAAATTACCTACTACTCTCTCAGTCTCAAGTATTAAAATTAGTTTTTCTTATTTAGCAACTACTCGCATGAAAACTTCCATCTCCATACCCACCCATTATTACATTTGTGATGTAGACATTACTCTGGGGAAATTTCTAAGTGTGTGTTTCATGCAAAACCTAAGCTAGAGAGTTTTCCAGGTCTGGTGATAATCCAAATTAACTGCTCCTCCTTTTATGATTCTCACAAGCATTATTCAGAAACTGCCAAAATACAGGTTAGACAGTAAAAGGAAGCTAAAGTGATGGATATTTTGAGGGTGTGTGGTTTTCACAAAATACCACAATACAATGAACGAGAAGGCACTGACTGTCCTGGTCACAAGTGCCAGCTTGAGCAGTGCTACACCAGCGCTTGTCCTTTCTATCCTGGCCACTAGTTCATGATTAAACCTAACATAAACAGGATGGCACACAAAGTAAAGCTGCATGTAATATGGTATAGTACATGGAAGATAAATTAAGATTCTCTTTCATTTCCTCATTTTCTCTCACTGGGCTTATTTATGAAATATATATTGACTACAAGATTGGACCACAGGAAACACAATCCAACAGATTTTGCTAATGGCTGTAATGTATTGTCACATTGTCTTTATTAGAATAACAAAGAAATCAGATAAAAGAAATGGTTTTTAAATTCAACTGTGGTATTAACTGTCTTGGAGCATTTGGAAACCTTGATGCAAATGAAGGTATAAAAACAGAGGCCATGGATATTTCCAGTCACTTGGCTTGGTCTGATGGCTCCGTACCAGTGACACAGCCAGGTTTTGCTCAGAGAGGACAATAGTCATTAATGCTCAGTGTCTGAGAAAGAATTTCATCCTCTGAATTATTAAGCATGTTCCCTGGGATAGTCAACAATGAATCAATAAAATATATCTCTTCTGTTAACAGTAGTGTCAGCCCCTTGAGGGCTTTTCTTGCTTTTATAACTCATCCCTTTTAGCAAGGCACCTTTCTCCTGAAGATATAAGGCCAACACCTAGTCAGGAAATTTAGCTTGACATTTTCTAAAATACTAACATACCTTCAGTACAGTCACCAAAACCTTCACATATTAGGTTAGTGAAAAACAAGGTACTGGAATAAAAATTTACTTCTAAGCTTTACGTCAAATAACAACTGAACATATATGTTCACTCAATAATAATTGACATTATTTCAAAAGTAGTATCTTTTCTGATAAGTAACAAGTCTAAGTATTCATATGTCTTCTACTTCATTACAAGTAGCACAATTCTTAGAAAGCAATGAAATGAACTCTCAGTAAACTTTGTACAATGGGTAGAGGAGGAAAGAAAAAGGAAAAAGGAGACATGAAAAGATGAACTGAAGGCTTCCTGGTACAAAATTCTAGAATGTGTTTTTGAATGAATTATATGGATTTTTCTTAGACCCAAAAACATTGCCTGTAAGACTTTAAAAACTTTTTATGCACAACTATATAACATTTTCATCATCTAAAGATTCAGTGGAATGCAGATGCTGAGATTCTTAATTTTCTCCCTTAAATACAGTTTCAAGTGCTTTGCATTTGTCCACAATAGCACACTCATTGTTAATTATTTTAGGGGGGAAGGTTGCAGCAAAAGCTTTACTAAGTAATTTTTTCCTAAGAAATTTTCTGAAAAATTACATGTTTGAACTTCTGGTTTATGGAAGTAAGACAGATCAAAGAATATAGCTAAGAGACTAAACTGTGCCATGATTTGTAGGATAGTAAAAAAATATGAAAAAGAATAAATTTTTATTCAGTGTCTATTAGGCGCCAGGAAATTTTACATATACTATGTCATTTAGTGTTCACAGTCAATGTTCAAGAGAAGGTATAGTTACTAATGCAGTACATGGATAATGACACTGATGCAAAGATTAAATACTGAATCAAGCTCACAGTCACACTGCTGGTTGGTATCAGAGGTGAAATTCAAACTTAGCTTCCTTTTCTCCAAAGCACATATTATTTATATTTTAACCCATGGATAATCTTCTACAATAAGATGAAATGAAATATGGTGAGCTGCACTTCATTGGATATTACTGTTTCATTTTTGGATTTTGAACTGAATTATCTTCTTTCATATGTATTCCTGCTATATATAACTATCAAGGTAGGTTGGGGAATATAACGTTGCTTGTCTCCATAGTCATTAATAGAGACCTCAGTTCTAAAAACAGGAATTTAATGCAAAATCATGCATTCACCCAAGAAAGTCATATCTCCTGGCTCACTTTCCTTCTTAGTTTTTAGTGAATCTGGCATATATCAAGTGTTATCAACCTATAATTTGATCTAAAAGGAAGGGGGAAAGGTACAGTAAGAGAAGGTAAATCAGGGCATGATGAAGGCTAGGGAAGTAAGGCAGATCAAAAATAAAAAGAGGAAGAATTATCTCCACAAAGACAAAAAAGTCTGGGAGTTTTCTTATAATTTTAGTGACCCCTTGCTCCCGTTAAGTAAACTGATTTGTGGCTCAGTTTGCAAACCCAGACCCTCTGGGCAGTTAGTGGTTACACAGAGTACCATCCCAGGGTTGGGAAACAAGCCACCAGCCAGTTTAAATATTACTGACTCATCGATTGAGCTCTTCTGCTAAGCACGCATGTTGTGATGAAGGCTGGTTTTCTGCTGTTTTTAGAATACTCACTAAAGCTGTATATGCATCTGCATTATTTTCTCACTAGCATTTTTCAGTCTGTAATAAAGAGTATTAAATATGATGGATCTATGTAGCTTGCTACTGGAACTATTAAGATTATAGGGAAGTATATAGGTTGTCAAAAAGTATTAAGGTTATGATGGAAATACCCAAAGACTAGACTTACAAGGGGTTTTATAAAGCATGAGACTGTCATAAAAAACGCAGATAACATCCATTTGCCTTTTTCCAAAACCCTGACACATTTCACGACCATAGGTTTAAAAAAATCTCTCTTCCCTGTGTACACATCTGGACCACTGAAGAGTCAACAGCATGGCTGCAAAATGAGCTTACTGACTGACAAAGTTCAATGAGAAGGGGAAATGAGAGACAGATGTATGTACACATCATTTACCCTGAAATCTAAATGCTAGCCCTAAATTTTAATGAAAGTTAGTAATATTAATGCAGCTAGCATTTACTCAGTACATATTTTAAAACATCTGAAGTATTTTATCTGTACTCATCTCTTATTTTCTCCAAAACAGTTTTATAAGACTGTTTCATCAGTAGCCCCATTTTACAACAAGGAGGGTAAGACTAAGCTACCATGCGAGAGCAGCTTTCCCAGTGTCACAGATTTGGCATTAGTCACCTGGGACTTGAACACAAAATTTTCTGGCTTCAAAGCCCATATGTTGCTTTACACCAGTACCACATGCATAGGAACTGTCAGAGTCCTTCTGAGACAACTCCTCAGGGACTTAAGGCTGATTTCTTACACAGCCTGGGGAAAACACAAAGTGTAATGAATGTATTCATTATGTATTACAAGCTTGTACTAATTAAAAATAATAACAACGACAAATAAGTGAGAAAAAAATAATAAAAAATAAAAAACTACTGCCTTAAAGGCCCCATACCTGCCATGCATATTTAAGTTGCTTCAGCCCTCAGTGTCCTGTTGCCAACAATAGAGCCTTCCTAGAAGGGGACTTGCATGGGAAATCTTTGTTGAATGATGTACAAGGTAAACATATTAATGTAAATCTTCCTTGGCTTCATACTACCCTTTCTGCAACATCCAATGAAAACAATGAATGCAGGGATGCAGTAGCTCGGGAAGGTAGGCATCTCTTCTGTGAGTGACAGGGGAGCTGACCAAACCCTCCTCTGGCTGTAGGAGCACCCAGTACCACAGGAAAGCTGAGAGGAAATTCATACGTCTTTAGAAATCTTAGTGAAGTCAGCTTACAGAGGAGGAGAGGGGAGAGGGAAAAGAGGGGAGGGAGGGAGGGAGCGGGAGGGAGACAGAGACAGAGACAGAGACAGAGACAGAGACAGGGAGGTGACTAGCAAAGCTCAAAACCTTACCGCTGACATGTCTGGAAGTGAATTTCTGACTGCCTGGGTGTCCCTGTTTCCACAGGCTGGATGGCTAAGGGGTTCGCCCCTTCTCTCTCATAAGAGTCCCCAACAGTCTTGGCTCTCTGGGAATCACACTGAACTGATTCTAATAACAGTATCAGCAATGCAATGTGTGCCTGTTCCATTGTGAGAAGTTGTAGAGTTATGATACCCAGGAATCCCAAACCAGCATACATCATTGTGTCCTGGGCTGTTACAGCTGCAGGACATTTGTGTTCACCCGAATCTTTACATTTCCACTTAGGCCTTCTCTCAGCTTTGCTTTTAAGTACAGGTTTTTATTTGACTGTGTGCTGCTTTTCCGTAAGACAAAAATTATAGAGCCAAATAAAAGATAGTAGGAAGCAAAGAAACATCTTTTTGCCACAGGCAAGGAGACCAAGAGTTGGAAGGGAAGAGCATGAAGAAAAGAAGAATTAAGACGTGCTGTGTACATGTGCCAGTGCCCCACAATGAACGCAGCCACTACACATTGCAAATATTTATTAATAAAACAAAAAGAGCCTGGGAATGTGAAGCCCAAGATGCCTTCTGCTTCCTCACAGAACTGAGCACCCTTGGGTGGTGCTGAGCCCTTGTCTCCGCCTAGCTGCAGGGGCTTCCCGGCTCTGCACCAGGGTGGCAGAGCAGAGCGGCTGCCAGAGGGAATTGCAGATAATCTCACACAGCCTCCCACAGGCAAGGAAAATCTTCACAGCATCTTACGTTTCACAATCATAAGCATGTTGTATGTGGTCCGCAGTAAAGCATGTCTATTTTACCGTCAATGTGAAGATTTCCCTCAGAATCCTAAAGTCAAAGGGGATATTGCATGAATTCCTCCCAATTTACATCCCAAGTTCACACCACCCCTAGAATACTGCTGCACTCCTGGTGCCATGAAACTATACTCAAAAGCATGGGTATCACTTTCCACAGCACTGTGATCCCAAGTTATGCAACCCACCTTAAAGTATCTCTGTCAGACACACACCTACCCCTTATTCTACGAGAGAGGATGTAAAGCAACTTTCATCAAATCAAATTATTTTTCCAAACATCTTCTATAGTACAAAATCAGTGATGAATTACTACATGAAAAAAACTTTGAAGACCAAGTGGACACTTTTTTATGAGAAACGCCTGATACTGATTTTGGTAAGATAGATATTAAAATGTTAAGACAAACAGAATCACATTCCTCATGGAGAAGCATTTTATGTCTTTTCTCCCGTGAATATACGCATCTGCTAGCACAGAACATGCTCACCTGCTACCCGCCTTCCCACCCTCTCTCTCATTCATTTTCCACTCTTATCTACACTGTCCAGCAGAAGTAAATTATAAGGTTCTACTTTATCATTCAATGACTTTAATCGGAATCTCTTTTTGTTTTATACTTCAAATTACATGAAGTGAATTAATACATTTTTTGTTTCTTCTGTAGGCTTAAAATAATCTATTTAAACATTATTTAAAAGACAGTATCCCCAAAGTAATAAAGAAACAGTAAAAATATGGAATGTAAACTCAGCAAATTTAGATTCATGTGAAATTTTTACCTGTTAAAATAGCAAATTTAGATTCATCTGAAATTTTTACCTGTAAAAGTGTACCTAGTTCTCCTCACCACAAGAAGCTGAGAATAATGCACAAATTCTTTGCCATGCAGCAGTTTGAATTAATTTCAGCATTTTGAGCTGGGTTTGTTCATACTCTAGAGCTCAATTTTACTCCCGATGGAATAAAGGTTTCAAATTCAGCATGATGGTCCCTCTGAGATAATAGACCCTTGCCTAAGGATCATGATTCCACATGGAAATTTGCAGGCACAGAGCTTGCACCTTCCTGGAAGCACTGGGCACCCACAGGCAGTGACTGAGACGTCCTCACCTGGGTCAGGTGGCACACAGGCACAGAAGAAGCGGGTGTTGTAGCCCACTTTGAAGTCAGAGTTGATAGGATAGTAATCTGCTAGCTTGATCATCTTCTTGAAAGCATCATAGATAAAGATGAAACTGATCAGAGAAGAGAAGCCCTCTTCTGTGAAACGAGTAAAATACTGAACCAAGAAGCTGGCGTCTGTGGCCACCAAAATGAGGCACAGGAAGGCTGACCATAGGCCGATCCAAAGGCGAAACTCCAGGTAGTCAAAATTATGGTCCCTGGAAAGAGAAAAGAAATGCACTTAGCATCTTCTGTGATGAAACATACAGCACAGAAAACTACCAAAACCCTTAAAATGATGGCTAAGAACACAAAATCTTTAGCCACTAGATACAAAGCTCAATTTTATCCACAAAGTTTTGGGTTAAGGATTTTGTCTAGTAGTATTATTATGCTACCACTAGAGATAATTTGAGAAGTCTAAGAAAAGCACATGGAAAGAAGCCATACCATGTTTATATGAGTAACTCATTAATTTTCTCATTCAAAAATGTGGGATAATATTCATGTATTCATGAAGTTTGTAAAGTAAACAACTTGAAAGTACACTGGCACCTGGTATGCACTTAATAAATGTCAGTTTTACTGGTTAATGGAGACATCAGATCAATACGTTCTGAATCCCCAAGCTCCTGCAGTCTACTGAGAGAGACAAATTGATACACATCATAAAATAATAAGTGATAGTGTTGCAGTAAAAATGAGTAATCAAGTCTAGCAAGGAGGATGGATGAAGCTGAAGAAAAAAACTCAAGATGTTCAAGCATAAGTAAGAACTTTGCAGAGTAGGTAAAAAGGCACAGAGCACAGGACAGCACACAATCCCCACTGTGAAGAGTGGCCACCAGGAATCAATGTAGGACACTTCCAGGTCTGCAGAGGCCTCCTGGCCACGCCACACCACACACGTCTCATGAGGTCACCCACAGACACTACACCTCTTCACTGAAATCAGTGTAAAGTTACCTTGCAACCACTTTTTCTCAGTCCCGTGCAGACTTAGCATGGGCCACCTCCATCTGAGGAGGTTCTGCAGTTTTTCAATGTGCCTCCCATTTCTTACATGGGAATTAGTTCAAGATTCACAACCAGGAAAAGATGGGTCGAGTGTTGATATTTTATGATTTCATACTGATTCTTTAAAAATTAAGTGGAGAGGGGCACATCACGATGTTTAAATTTAAATGATTAAAAAACCGACAGTACCACTTTTTGCCTAGGAAAGAAAGGCCGCGCATGCTTGAAGCTCTCTAGCCTGGCTTTCAGAGGACAGTCTTCTTATAGCTGCTGGAGAGGGATGAACACTGCTCCACTTTCCTTCCCGCTGACCGCGTCTGTGGCACCAGTAAGAACTGCTGCCCCAACCTCCAACTGCCATTCAGACTTGACACCCACGCCTGCCCTGCCCAATTCCATTGCTGCTCCACAACCCCCAGCCGCAATGATCTCCTTAGATGCAAACAGATACCTCAGTCTAAAACTGGTCAGTAGTTTCCCGCCACTTACAGAAAGAAATTCTGATTCATTACCTAGCACAGGGCACTCACAGAGAAGATGCCTGGAAATGATTTGGTGGTGCTGGGAGAATGAATGCGCTGGTGGCTGCAGACCTGGCTGTGACAGTGATTCACACATCCCTGTGAACCAGCACATATAACTAGATGGGGCTATACCTGTACCAGCAGAAAACTAGAGGATACTGCATTTCCAGCTGAAAATCAGAGGATATTACATTTAAAACTGTCTTAGATACTGTGATGCTTAAATTTGTGTCAACTGCTGTGGACAGCAGGGTGCCCAGATATTTGGCCAGACATTACTCTGGGTATTTCAGTGAAGGTGCTTTTGGAGAGATTAACATGTAAGTTGGTGGGGCTTTCAGGAAGCAGATGATTCTCTATAATTCTCATCCAATCAGTTGAAGATGACATAGAACAAAAAGATTGGCCTCCCCAGAGGCAAACAAGAATTCCCTAGTTCACTGCCTTTGAACTTCATCTGCGACATCAGCTCTTCTGGCTCTGTGAGAAACAGCTTCAGATTCAAACTAAACATTGGTTCTCTGGAGTTTTCAGCCTGCCAGCCTTCCCTGTAGACTTTAGATTTGCCAACCTATAAGGTCATATGAGCCAATTCACTATAATTTATCTCTTTCTGCATCTGTACCTTATTGGTTCTGCTTCTCCAATGTCCAGACAAATACAGACACCAATTTGTCAACAATGCCTCATTTTACACATGGGGGTACGAAAGCCAATGGAAATTAAATCATTTATCCAATGTCAACATTTTAATGGCAAAGTTGGACCAGAAACTAAAGCTCTTGATTCTTGGAATGATACTTTTAAAAATTACACAATAGTCCCCATCACCACTACCTACCTTCTGAGCTGCATTTATCTCAGGGTAGGTAAGGCATTAATGTTATGTTCTCTGCTCATCTCAGCAAATCAGGTGAATTGGAAAATGCTGCACAGTGAGGAAGAACGCTATCTTGTATAGATTTCCTGAGACTTTTTTTTTGGTACCAAAATCAAACTCAGGGTCTTGCACTTGCCAGGTGCTGTGCCCTTACGCTACATCTTCACCCTTCCTGAGACTTTCCGAAGAGAGTTTTTCCTTTCCTTTCCAGTTGTGTGTGTTGTGTGTACAATTCTTGTGTTAAACTCTCATGAAATAAGTACAATACAGAAAAAGTTGAGTTCTAGTAATGTAAATTATCTAGTTGAGATACTTTATATTGCCGTACAATGAGTTAATGTTGGAATAAGAGTTAAGAAGCACTGTTTTATTACTTCTAAATCAATAAGTTTTTTCTTAGAAGTTTAAAACAATTACTTAATTTTGCTTCCCTCACAGGATGAAAGCACAATTCTGATTCATTCTAAGAGTGCTAGTGGTTGTTTTGGAATTGATGTTTCTAGGACAGGATGAAAAGTAAATCGATTAATTAGTTAATGGCTAGAAATACCATCAATTTGAGTACAAAGGGAAGAATGCATATATAAACATGTATAAACTTACATTTTAGAACCTAAACAATTTACCCAAAGTAGCTGGTTATATATTCCCAGAGTTCTGAAATAAGAATGACCCCCCCAAAAAATCACTAAAACCTATAGCAGTTTGGTATGAAAGTGATATGCTTTGATCAGCAGAAGGAGAAATAAGAGAGGAAAACCTCAAATGGTTAAATGATCTGAAATGACTCTACCTAACCTACAAAACAAGGATTTACCTGTATGTCCAAAAAAGGTAAAATATGTTGGGGAAGATCTTGGCAAGACAAAGTAAAATAGTTTCTTTACTGCATGAACTCTGAGATCCTGCAGGCTGCTGAGCAAAAAATGAATTACCAGGAGGGAAATGTAACACACAGCACCTCCCGGGCTCAGTTTTCAAAATAAGTAAAAGAAAAACGAGTTTCAAATTCTTATTTGCTCCTTCATCTTGTGAACACTGTTCATGACACACACAGTTGAAAGGCTCTATAGGAGCCCATAAATCCAGGAGGTACTATGTAGGTGATAACTATTCTAAAATTAATTCCTTAAAATGTCCACTATCGGAACATGGTCGCTCTAACACAGAGTGCTAGCAAGACTTATAAAATTCTGCAATCCAAGGATGGAGATTTGCCACTAAACATAATTCTTACTTAGCAATATCAAGTAGAGGAGAAAGAGACCTGAATACCAAATTTTATTTTGAATTTTTGTGTGCTAAAATGACCATTTAGCTTAATGGCTAAGACTTAGCTCAGTATTCCCCTTCTTGGAATGACACAGTTTCTAAAAGAAAACAGTGATGTTATTGTTTTGTGTTCACTAGCAGCATCTTATGAGTCCTTTAGAGGCCTGGGCTCTGGAATCAGAAGGCAGGAATTCCAATCCAAGCTCCACCTTCCACTTGACAATTTAATTGCTTATTCAGTGCCTGCTTTTCCTCCTACAAAACAGGTACAGTCCCTGACTCATAGGACTGCTACACAAATTAAATGGGTTAGCAAATGTAAAGTTCTTAGGATGATGCTTGCTCAATAAACGTCAGTTAAGGCTCAGCTGAGCCCTGACAGGTATGTTCAGTGAAGACTCCTAGACCTGGAAAGAGCATGTAGTCTTTCTTCATTACTGAACAAGTGAATTTCAACTACTCATGTGATCTCCTTAGTAGTCTACCAGCTTGGTTATGGCAGGAAATGGCACGCTCAAATGGCATTCTGAGGAAAACTCAGTAAATGGCCCATTTACCAAGAACAGTGAGGTATTCTCTCTTCCTGTCCTGCTGGCCAAACTCAAGGAAACTAGAGAGCACAGAGCCTGGGGGTTGGAGTCCTCAGGGGTCTGTACCCTGGGGCACAAAGCAATGTAAGAACACAATAGTTGGGGAAGGAGCAAGTATAAAACACAACAGATGAGCCTCAGTGGAATCAAATATAAAATGAATCTGGGCTACATAAGTTTAAGGTTCTTTCAACTTTGAAATCTTAACATTCCAGTATTCTGACTGATTCATGCACCTACCTAGTCACTACTCTATGCTTTATCTCAGCTATAAATGTTCTACAACAAACAATTCTAATTGATAATTACATATATATGGATATATACATACTTGCTGAAATTAAATAGCAGTCTCTCAAAAACTAAGACAGGTCCTGTGCTGCTCAAAATAGTGAGTGGTTGACCAGCAAAAAGGCAAAAGACAGCTCCAGAGACAGCAGTGCCCAGGAAGCTCTCCAACACGCCCTAAAAGACAGAAAATATGGGTGTTAAATGAGACACGTCTTCTTCCCATGTGTGATGTCGGTGCTTGAGCATGTACGATGAGGTCCCCAGCAAATACATCAGGAGTGAAGAACAGTAAGAGCACTTCACCATGCACATCAACTTAAAATTAGTGTGTTTCTTCTCCATCCCACAAGTGGGGCTATTTTACAAATGATAACAACTGTACCAATTGATAAGCAGAAGGCAAAAGATGGCTTTGATCATTGGTAAGAATGAACTGTGCTATAAAGCAGGATAAATTTGAGTCATCATAAGGAAATGGAGGCACCTTGAGACCATAATGTTAAGTGGAATAAATTAGGCACATAAGCTTCAATATTAGATGCTTTCTCTTACCTCAGAAACCCAAATTATAAACAGAGAGGGAAAAAAAAGACAATTTGAAGTAGGGAGACAGATCTTTCTCAAAAGGAAAGGAGATCAAGAGATGGGGGTGAAGGGGGTGAATAACAGAAGAAGCACAATGTTCAGGACCTACTCCCAACAAGAAATAGATCATTATGTAATGCAAAGATGAACCAATAAAAACAAAAACTGAAACAGTTAATGGTGGATAATTTCAATTAAGAAAAGTGAGTAGGACTGACCAGGGCTTTAGGTACATTTTTCTCTTGTGGTTACTTTCAGCCCTGCTTCACCCCGATTTCACACAATACACAGTAGACACTTAAGTAGCCACATTTCACATAAAAGCTATTGCATAAAGCACAGGGGAGGAAAGCAGAGTAAGAAAATGATTTCCATTCCATCCCATTCTGCAATTTCTATGGCACAAATTTCAAAAAAGTCTCATTATATACACATTGTTCAATATATGCACACGAAAGCTTTAACTAACTGATCTCTAAAAGACATAAATGTACAGATATGAACAGGTTTAACCTCCAAGGGCACAACTCCTTGGAAATCAATCTATCATTTCCTTTTGTACAACAAAACAAAGCAACATGTCATGAAGAATCACGGCCTTACAAACTGACCTGAGTCTTTTATTTTTAAACTGGGGATTGAATCCAGGACCTTATGCACGTCAGGAAGGTGCTCTCGTATGGAGCTATATTCCCCGCCCTTTTCTTTTTTTTAATTTTTATTTTGAGATAAAGTTTCACTAAATTGCTGAGGCCGGCCTTGAACTAGAAGCCCTCCTGCATCAGCCTAACCAGTAGCTGTAATTAAGGGCATGCATCTCCATACTAGGTTCAACCCTAACTTACTAATCATATTCAGTACTAACACTTGATGATAGCTAACTAGTTTGTTCACTATATTTTTCATTGTTTCAAACATCAGCTAGAATAGCACATATGTATTTGTAGAATAATCTTTTTGTAGCTTAATATTTTCTTAAGGGATACCTTTTAAATGGAAAGAGATGTCAGAGACCATTTATTCATCCATAAAGCCACAGATCTAAACATTAAAATCAAGTATTTTTAGTGCAAGGTCCTGAGTTACATCCCCAGTACAAAAAAAAAAAAAAAATCAAGTATTTTTTAAATGAATGAACTGTACAGGTTTCAAGAGCACAATAATATAAATACATAAAAAATGTAAACGTAGATTAATTTACTCAATGGAGCAAAATTATGTGATCTGTGTAATGTCATGCATATATTAGATATTATAGGAAGATATCCCTCTTCAATTGAGCAATAAGGCAGCTGGACTTAAAAGTAGAGCTCACATTCAGAAAACTGCTTTTTACTCCACCCCACCCCTCACTGGCACTGACTAGACTTGTGGGAAACTGAGGCCTCTCAGTCACTGTCTTCATTCCTAACCCCAAAAAAGCAGCCTATTCACCTGCTGGCCTCACTAAGCCCCCTCTTTCCACTGTGCAGGAACTTCTCCAGCAATCTTTCCTCCACATCATTTTTAGAGAAAATTTAATGCATAGTAAATAATTATGAAGAAATTGGTTTTAATGTTCAACAGAATTTACCCACATTAACATCCAGCCCTGGTCAAAAACCATCCCTTGAGACCCTACTGCAGTGATCAAAGGATTTTTACAGTATGCAGAGCTAGGCACATTCTCCTGAGAGTGACATGACAGCAGGGAATCCTCTTAAGATTAGAAAGCAGGTGACACCCTTTTGAGTAGCACCAGGTAATAACGGAGCTAGGTGGGGAGGGGCAGGCGCAAGAGCTGACGCAGAGTAAGACCAGCTTCTCGCGCTGGTGCATGAGCTGGCTCTGACGTGGTCCAGGCAGCTCCTGTCTGGGGGAGGTCTGCTAAGGACCCCACTTACATAGACGTGAGCCTCTAAAGCACAACTGAGGGGGTGACCTCATGGTTCAGAGCCCTTCTGCCTGGGTCTTTTATAGAGAAACAGAACCAATGCATTTACCTAGGAAAGCATTTCCTTGTTACCCACAAATACCATTTGTCTTGATTTCCTGGGTTCAGATATTGAGGCTCAAAGAGATCAGATGACATGACATTCAACATGGCACATACACCTGTCCAACCATGCTTCCATCTTGGCAAGGATAAAGGTGTGTCTTTGCATCCAATGTTTAGTCATACAGCTTTTTAGCTCCTATGTACAGACATCAGGCCTTTCTTAGCTTTGTAATTCATCTTTCTGTCTTTTTTTTCCATTTTTTATTTTTGTTTTACAAGTTACATGAAGGATGAAGCACTTGAAAGCTCCATGTGGCAGGAAAAGCCATACTAGATTCACATGATAGGTGCATCATTCTTTATTAGATTCAGGGAAACAATTACTGCCTATCACTACTGCAAGACTGAAACAGTGCAGGCTGGACACAGGGAAGAAAGGATGAATATGAAACTCGGGCTTCTCTACTCAACATAACCATTAGTCACTGTAGAGGCAAACACAGCCTCTTCCAGCATCTTCCATGCCACTTCTCCTCTCATCATGCTGTCAGCACTTTCCATGTGCTCTTCAGGGACTCAGGAAATGCTGGAGAACCTGGAGAAACCATCCCCAAGTGACTTCCTCTATCCAGTTAACAAAGGTCAACAGCCACAGCTGCTCATTCAGTAATGACACCAAACAATTTTCTTTCCAGAAAATGACTTTGATTTGTGGAAGTCTTGTGACATTAAAGGTTGAATTATTTTTATTTCAGTACTTGATTCTTTGGTAAATGCTAGTTTTCCATTGTATGACTGATAATTTTGAAGTAGGGACAGGTGATTTATTATATACATTATACTGGAAACTTGCTTAGAGATGCTTCCAGCCTTCCTAAGAAAAGAACTATTTCCTCATTCTAACATATTCCTCTTCACAGTACAGAAAACTTTAAAATAATTTCACGTAATGAGTAACTGTAATTAGGGCTGAAGGCAAATTATAGGGTGAACTATCAGAAAGCTCTTTTCTGATTTACTATATTCAATGTTTGCTGACACCTTTTTAAAAAGGGTGACACTGTTGCCTATCTTTTAACAGGTGTAGCCATGAGTCATGCAGACACATCTAAATCTCACTTCCTGGAGGACTCTTGAGAGTGCAAGGATGGTGGACCTCTGAGGTGTGGCAGACCCTGAGCCACCAAGTGCCCTGGGCCATCCTGGTTGCCTTCATCTTATTCAAACACATGACACCAACTGTGGATTGACAGAAGAAGTAAACAACTGACCACCAGAAAACACAAAGCCTGGTGTTCAGTCCCCCAAAACCTGGTGCTCCTAAGACTGTCTCTTCACTTCTGTTGATTTAAGTTCTTTCAGCAAGATTTACAAAATTGAGATGATACAAGTGAGCAACAAGCACTGTCATTGGACAACTCCACACTGACATTCAGACAATGTCATTTTCTCCCTCAAAAACTAAACTACTTTACTCCTTTATGACCAAGAAGGTTAGTACACATTAGATCAGACCATGCACAGGAGTGCTCAGCAGGGTCTCTGCTGGATGAAACCTTCTGGGCAACAATGATCACACACATGAGGTACTCATTTAGACAGAAGAGAAGACACAGGCGAGCTGATCTCCAAGATCATTCCTTGGCAGTTCAGCACAGTGTATCTAGGAGTCAGGGATATCTGAGTTAAACTTTGGCTCCACCAGTTACCTCTCCAAATCCTAATTCTTCTGTGAAATTAGTGGCTACCTCTGAAGATATTTGGACTAAATTAAATAATAACATATAAAGATATCAGAATAAAGTGTAGTATGAAGCACAGATATAAAATGTTTGTTTCCTTTCCCTTACTGTCTACCATTCTTTCTGCCCAGCCTTTTCTAATATTTTTCTTTCCTTTAAGAGAGGAAGCAGAGGGAGAGACTGTTCAAAGAGTGACATGAAAGGAAAAGATGAAGACCAGTTCTGGAAGGGAGGGAAGGCTGTTTGGGCTCTGCTATGCTTCTAAGAAAATTCTAAATCAATGGAGGGGTGGGGTGGGTGGCCCACTACACCACGGAGAGCTACTGCTTTGAGGAAAGCCAGCCTGAACAAATGGTCTTTTGCACTAGCAAAGTCAAAATCCACATCTCAAACAATTCATGAAGTCTTTTCTGCTAGCATGAGACTATGACACTAAACCAAAGATGGCCTCTGGTTTTCCATATAGCCAAGAAAATTAGATAAGTCTCAAAATAGTAAAATCAAATATAAAAGAAATCAGAAATCAGACCATAAGAGCAAAGATTCCAAAAATATAAAATCAAATCATGATTTGTAATACCAACATTTTATGCTTTGAGCAACTTACGGCCAGGACTTCAGGGCACCTATTTCTTATCCTGGCTAAGGCAAAGCAGATACATTCAAGAGAATAAACACTAAACAATGACAGAGGTATGATGTCAATTTCCACTTCATTCTAATTTAGTATCTCTTTGTAACAATAAAGAAAGCTTTTTTATTGTTTTGTGTCCTTTTTCTTAAGGACCTTAACATTTGGAGTAACAGTTACACTGCTATTCAGGACGACTGAGTGGCAGTAATGGGAAAAGTAAAAGATGAAGAGAAAAGTGGAACAACTGCATAAGAAAACGAGAGACTTTCTGTTTCTCCGACAATCTTCAACCCAGTAAAATTTAGAAGATAAAACATATCAGGGGCATTAAACAATAAAGCATTTACTAACGTTACTGATAGCTCAGGCTTAAAATATTTTGTTTTTGTTTCTAATCATAAAAAGAGAAATTTTAGCCTATGTTTGTGGTGATTTCTACGAACTGCGCAGTATGTGGAATAATGTTCCAGAGGAGTCTCTGAATCTGAGGGTTAGCTGATGAAAATGAGCAGCTAATGCTACTGGGAACTGGCAGCTGAACCCAAAATACCTGCATGATTTTTGATGAAAGGCTCCCAGCAGATCAAATATAAGCTGAGAAAGGATGCAAGTGTCTAAATGAAATTCAGGTGACCTGAGAATTAAAGTTTGATTCCTTATCTTATCTCCACCTTGAACAATGAAATCAGGATCTCTGAAGATGAGGCCTTGAGAAAGAGGGTTTTTTTGAAACTCCCCAGGTGACTGTTCTGTGGCCCAAATCTGAGCTATATCTATTCAAACAACATCCTTCCTTCTGAATAGTATTGACAATCAACTATCCCGTACTGTTCACCCACACCAGGGAAGACTGAACACACAGACTTTGTTTTCTATTTCACTGGGGTAGGTGCAGCCTGTGAACTGGAAATTTCTGCCCTGGGAGATCAGCTGGTCATCTTGTCTACCCAGTGTGTTCTGCTGTTGGAGGAAGGATCCTTGTTTACATTATTAGCAGGAACTGGAGAAAGGGAAAGACTTGAGAAGCACATTATATCTCTGCTTGAAGAAAAACATGAGTCCTAAACTTTAGCAAAAGAGTTTCAACTTCTAATCTAGTGAGGATGAGAAAGCTGTGAGGTCTTCACTTTTTATTTGAAGAGTTGTGAACATGAATCTGAAACATCAAATACCAGTATAGCCTTACACAAAAATCATTTCCAGATGGGTAAAAAATTTAAATGAAAACATAAAAGAACTAAAATATGTGGGTAAATATTTTTCTAATCTTGGGGTAGGAAAGGCCTCTTTAAACTTATCACAGAAACATACAAGTGAAGATTTTGACTATATAAAACTTTAAACCTGTACCATAAAATAAACCATAAATAATGGTAAAAGCTGTATAGTAGCTCTAGAAAAATATATTTTGCAGTATTTCTTTAAAAGAAGAAAATATCAAAATATCCTTATTATACAGAGAGTTATCATGAGTCAATGAGAAAAATATTAAATGTCTCAAAAGCAAACTATACCAAGGATGCAAGTATAGAGAAGTAGATAGTCAATGAAAATGTGGAAAGAGAGTCACTCTAACTACACATCAAAGACAGTTAAATTGAACAAGAATGCACCATTCTTTTTCAACCCATAGGAATCACCAATGTGAGAAGTATGAAATCTAACCTTTGCAAGGATGGAAGAAAATACTGAAGTTATGAAACAACATGTACATGACCTAATTCACAGAAAGCTCTGTATCTATGGTGGTCCATGTATACATACACTGCAATATGAATGAAAGGATGCCATGAAAATGTTAATAATCACTTCTGTGTAATGGTTTTAGGGCAATATTGTGTCTATATAATTTTATATTGTTTCATTATCCTATAATACATAGTTAGGCCTTATTTTAAAAAGAAAGCTGTCTTAACAATAACTAAAATCCAAAAAAATTTTCTACTTTAGCATCATCTTGGGACTCTTAACAATACCCAAATCTCTCATTTTCTGATCACAGAAAGGAGGGGAGGTGATAAAGGTCATTCAAATTAAGAGAAAAAAAAGAACAAAACACAAAGCAAGTTTAATTCAGAATGTCAAAAGCACATGACCTAAAGTTTCTGTCTCAAACAAGCATCAGCCAGTAAAACCTACTGACAAGCAATGCAGAATTGTTTCTCTGTTACTACACAGGCTTATTTTTGCTGACCAGAATAATCAAAAAGCATCATTCTGACAGACTGTCCCTACCTAACTTTTTCAAACTAGAGTATGTTGCTAGCCCAGATTAACTTTGTATCTCCATTTCAAAAAGGAAATGCATTTTAGTGCCAAGTGAAGTGTTTAGGTAAAATGAAATTATTGCACATTCTCAATAAGTAAGATAATTATCAATTTGTTTTAATTTTTTGTTGTAAGTTGTAGTCTTTAGAAAGAAGTATTTATGGTATTGCGGAATATCACAAGTGCATAAGAAATGATACATTTCCAGCTCAAGCAAATTGACAAGTTCCCTCAAAATGTGTTCTGTAGGACTCCATGAATATCATAAAATTTACAAAATTCTAAAATCTTACCACATCCTTATGCTAAAAGGTTTGTGAAAACAGGATTACATTTCCTCTCGGAAAAAAATCAAAATACTTTCTCCCCTCAGTCTTCACTCTAGACTGTGCTTAGTCATTCACAATTAAATGTAGATTTAAATTAAAATGCTCTTCTATATTATGAAAAGCTAAGGAGAACAATTTTGAAATTGCCACTGAGCATCCAAAACTATTCCTGATGCCAGTATCAGCCCCAGGGACTCATCGATACACAAATAGGTGTTCAGTTTGATTTGAAGTTCTGTTCAGATAATATCTTGAATGAAAAACTCAACTGCAATATATCCTGGTGGACTATATTCATACACTGATATGCAACAATTTAATTAGAAACATCTAAATGAATGGAGCAGTACTCTTGTTTGGCAACCAAGAATACAAACACACAGTCATGAGCTGCTGTATGAGGTTGGAGAGAGTTTAGCTGTAGAAGAGTCCTAACACTGCAACAGTGAGCTGCAAAGCTTTTGTCACCTTGCCACTGCCACAGTGAGACCGAGCAGTGCTGGTGCTACTCAGTGGAAAGAACACGAGTGACTGCTGCTATTGGACTTCAGAAAGCCGAAGCTCTAGGAAGGGGGAGAGACTCAAGCTGGGGTTAGAACTTAGTTGAACAAAGGCTGACTCTTAACGAAGTGGTTCATTACACTCACAAGCCCAAACATAACTATAATTGCTCATGCCTAGCAAGAAATTTATGAATCCCAACTACTAAGCCCCGCAGTCCTCCCAGAGCTAGCTGATGGGCAAAATAAACATGCCAAAGTCGGGGGATTCATGTGGACATTTATGCTGGCATCACAACTGAATTATACTTGAGCCATCAAAGCCTCAACCATTTTATCTTGCACATAGTTTCCACATAGTTCCCAGGATCACCTGCTTCTAATGATGGGCATCTCATCAGCCATTAGGTCTGAAATAAATGCTTAAATATAAATTCCTGTCTCCAGGCAGGCAAGACCTCCTGAACAGAAGCTGGCAGAAGAGCTGACTTAGACAACAGTTGCGTGGTGACTCATCTGTGTTTGCACAACATGTCTCCACCAGCACTCACGTCTATTTGTAGCCTGACAATAAGCCCTGTGTGAACTATCTCTTAGCTCTCTGCCTATAAAGCAAGGACATGCTCCCACCTGACTCATGGGTGCTGCCTGTGCTGTGCACATAACCCACTGCCTCATTTAGGAAGACATGATTCAGTGGAAGACTTCCCAAGCTTTGCCAATGCTTTCTGCTTAGTCTTGGTCTAGTGTATAGAACACCAAATGAAGCAGAGGACTTCACCCCCCTAAACACACCACTGGTATCTTGGGAGGAGGGGCAGAGGGGAAAGATCACTTTCATTTTAAGCTAAAAGAACCACCACAATGGGATTTTTATCTACTTTACTAACCTAACTGTGTACTCTCAGCACTTAAAACAATGCCTACAGCACGAAAGACCCTCCATAAATATTTACAGAGGAACACATGAACACATTTCACAGGTCTCTTGATGAGACCTGTGAAATGACCAATCAAGAGACCTGTGAAATGACCTAGGCCTTACACAAACTGCTCTGTTGTCCTGATGTGAAGTCCCAAAGACCTCAACTGCCATGGCACCAAAAACATTGCACAGTAAAGTGCACATCTTTTTGGTCATAAGATACTCCTCGACAAAGTAAACCACCTAGGTAAAACTAGTTGTTGAATTTCTCTTCTACAAAAATACATTAACAGTTCTTTTGTTTCTATCCTTAAACGTGTTGACAATAGTTCATTTTCTTTATCCTTCTTTTCCAGGGTTTCTGCCACCCACTGTGACTGAGGGAAGAGCCGAATCAGAGTTACAGAAGAGGACCCAACCAAGATAGTTCTTAATGGAACAACAGCCTTCCAAAGTGGAACAGAGGGGGCTGAGGATTTAGCTCAGTGGCATAAGCCCTTGCCTTGCACGCATGTGGTCATGAGTTCAATCCCTGGTACCGATAAAAAACAAAACAAAGTGGAACAGAAAAAGCCTTCTTCAGTATTTCCACTCACAAAAACCTTCAAAACAACATGTTCACAGTTTTATCAAAATTATCGATGGAAGTTACAAAATCTACTCATCAAATAAATTATGTCTGAAAAATATTATCATAGGTTTACATCACTTTTGAGTTAATAACACCCAAAAGTGATATCCAAAAATAGTGTACTACTTTGTCCTGATGCACCAAACCATTTATGTTTCTTCTGAAATCTTCAAAACCAGAAAATAGCTAATTCCACTGGCACAGCCATGCCCAGGATCATGGCAAAGCCTTGTCCTAAACACTTGGTCAGATGGGAATTGGTTTCCAAAGGACAGATCAGAGCAGATCTCACCCCACCTCCCCCTGTCTCTGAGGCTACATTCCAAAGCTCAGTCTTAGGAGGCTGTAAGCATAACAATCCAGCTCAAAAAGGGAGTAAGTTCACACACAGGAAAGTGCCTCAATATCTTCATCTCGATGAGAACATCCCTGAAAAAACGTTAAAAATCATCTCCACAAGAAGGTCTCTGTCCATCCCGATAGACAGAGGTAGTTTTGTTCATACCACTCTCTCAAAAATCATGGGTTAGGTTTACTTTCTTAACAGGTGGCTGCCTGTGTTATCTTAGGAAGGCCTCGGTGTGCTGGCTTCTTTTCTTGAATGATCGGTGACAGTGATCATTACATGGCCATCTCAGTGAGGAAGAGCTGCCCAGCAAGGAAATGGACCTGAGCTTCTAAAACTCCCATTGCTGACATCCCAGGACACGTCATCTGTTTCCTTCTTAAGGATGAGAGAAAGGCAGAGGGAAACGGGAGACAGGAAGATGGTCTCTTTGTGCATTCATCTCTGTGCCCCATACTTGGTCTCTAGGACCTATGCTGATGGCCTCTCATGGATAATACAAAGATAAGTATGCTTTGGCCACCACATGTTATTTTAAAAATGTTAGTTGTTGTTAATACTTAAAAGTCACAAGATATCGCTGAGAATTTCAATTTCCAGCCTCTCTTTGAAAATCAGTGAAGCAAACTTGAGGATGTTCACATGGAAACAAATAGAGAAGAGTGGCAACTCCTCTTTCCAGTGGAGTGTGAGTTCTGGGGTGTCATCACTGTCCCCATACTGCAAGGAAGGCCAGGCGTGACATGTGACAAGCTGTGTGGAGAACCCAGGTGTCCAGGCATACCAGCCCAGGTACACACACTGAGTCAAAAGCTACTGGGTGGTGTCAACCCCTCAGGCTGACTGCAAACCATGTGAGGAACCAAAGAAAGACCCATTTCACTGAGCCTGTCAGCCAGGTACAGCATGAAAGATGACATAAAATAGTCATCTCCAGCCTCTATGTTTGAGGACAATAGGTTATGCAGCAAAACTAATAGACAAGGCATTTTAACCTAAAATGCAATAATTGCTTCAAGTAATTTCTCCCTTTATATTGGGAACTACACAAGTGTATAGCTAGCTCACATCTTGTTTTTGTATTCAGAAGAAATCTAGAACACAAGTGAGAAGAAAAGAGAAATGAAACAAAAGTAATTTTTAAAATTAATTCCATTTAGAAAAGTTGACTGGCAGCATTTACAAACATCATATTGATTAAACACTAATAAATAGTAAAATGGACAGAGATAATTTGAAAAGGCTTAACTTGAGCTCTTTTCATTAGAGCATCAGTTTCATTCACTCTTGTGTACACAGTCCCTAGCACAGTATCTACTTTTTAATGACTAATGTAGTTTTGTACATATTGTTCTGATTGATTGAAGACATCTTTTCTTTCATTAAACCTGTAGCTACTGTCAACGAAGGCAAACACTACCTTCAAAGTAACCAACAAGTGGCTACAATTAATGGTTCCAAATCAGCTGTGCAGAATCCTTACAGCTTAATGACAGACAGGTCCAAGGAGAGAAGAAACAACTCGAGGCTTGTATTAATTATGCTGAATTCTATTGGGAGCAAATCACTGCAGTGTTTGATGACTCTATTTGCTCACATAAAAACAAAGGTGAGGAGTAAGGAAGGTAATCGTGTATGCATCCCCAGAGTCATTTTCAAGTTCCACAGAGCTCATTCTGTACTTTCAGGGTAGCAGCAGACCTAAACTCTGTGCACTGCACAAAAATAAAGCAGCTGATACTCTTTGCCCAAATAGAATTGTAGATCCTCATTTCCTCCCCTTCTCTTCTCCACTTGTGACTCAAGCCAGATTTCATCGAGCTATTTCTGTAATTACTAACATGCTGGAAATACAGCACCACGCCAGGAGCAAAGTAAAATGCAGCATCCCCCAAGAGAAAGAAAATCATGCTGAGTAACTGAAAGGCCATCTGCTTCCCACAGAGCTGCAGGGGTGAGGCGACAATCTGGGTTGTACTATTTGCATCCTCCCCAAACGAGACCCACCTGCATGTTGTCAGTGGCATCCCCGAGCAGCCCTCCGAAAGTGATGGCGTTAGTTACAGTTGCCAGATAGATGAAGAGAATTGCTGAAAGAGCCTGAATATTTAAAGCATCATAAAAATCACTGGCAAAAAATGGCGTTTTCCTCTTGATGTCCTTAATTAATCCACCACAGAACCTGGACAGGGAGACAGCAAACATACATGTGAGCAAACATAACATAAATGCCAATGAAGTCTACCAAGAGATAATTCACCAAACCAAAAATAATCTGTGCTTTACCACTTGAAACAATGACAAGATACAATTTAACCACTGAAGAGACCAGAAAAATGCATAGGAATAAATTTTCTTCTATCTCTTTTTCAGTCACCACACAGGTGCCAACTCTCCCAGCATCACCTAGCTGGGTCTTTAGAGAGGTCACTGTGCAAATGAACTAAAAGTTTTCATTCCCTAACAGAAAACGCCCAACTGTGTGAGCAGGTCATCTGAGGTACTTTGTAATCCTGCCACAGCGCCCTTCCCAGCCCCATCCATGCTAGAAATGCTCGCTGCAGAGGCTCACTCCATGACATGCCCACACCACGGCACTATGCTGAGTTCTGGGGCACAAAAGCAAACACACTGACCAAAGGCCTACACATGTGAGTCTGCTTTCGGGAGACGTGGGAAAGGTACTGGTCAAGGTAAATCAGTAAAATGCATGGTGCTAAAAACAGGACCAATTAAGTGGGAAAGAGACAGTGAACGTTTCAGACATGGTGGCAGAATGGGTCCCGTGGAAGATGACTCTGGGGTGAAGGTCTGCAGCAGCTGAGGGAAGCAGCATGTAGCTGAGCCACACAGGAGGGGTGGTCCAGCCCCAGCGGGGCAGCTGAGCAGAGGAGCTGGTGGGGTGGCCACTCCCCCAAAGCAAACCTTGCAACTCAGCCTTCCCAGAATGTATGGCTTCTGCCTGGAGCTCCACACTGTGACAAGAGGGTCACAGGGCTGTCTTGATCAGCATGTTTGAGTGAACTCCTGTGCACAGACAGGGCATGGTAAGACACTGCACTGCCTACATGGTGCCAGCCTCACACATCCTGCTGTTACACTTCACTTCTGATTGCATTGAGGGGTCCACTGAGGCACAGGCCACCCCAGTCCAGTCTGCCTAAATACATCCTGTGGTGTGTGCACAAGGACAACATTGCCAAACACCACAATCCCCAGATACATCCCCACACTCCACAGTGCACAAGTGTCACTGGGAATCGGGCAGGCAGGGAGAAAGTTTGTTTTTTTATTCTCTAAGAAAAAAGAGAAGAAAAAAACTTTCTCCTAATCTGGGAGAGAAATCCACATGGTTCATTTTGAGAGGAAAATAACTTCATGTTTTTAGACTTTGCTGCATCCTAACATGACACACACATTTGTCTTTTTAAAATCTCAATGTATTTTTTTCAAAAAGCATCATCTTCAGTAGCCTACTTAAAGTTTTACTTAACCCACAGAGCCAAGGAGAACGTGAGAGTGCAGAATCAGGAAGGAAAGGCTCTGTGCCCTCCTAGGATGCCTGGGTGCCCACTGTGACTAGGCGAGGGGGCAGAGCCAGCTCTGAGAGCCACTCACTGATGGTGCTTACTCACTTGGGCACAGACACATAGGGCTGAGGTAGGGCTGTGTGGGACAGGCTACGTGCCACCCACCAGTCCCTGCCACTCACTCACCCACCACCAGTGCGACTGTCTCAACACCTGCATCACCTTGCCTGCCGCCAGCCCACGGCACTGTGTCCAGTGTCAGCCCTGCCCCACGCACTGGACCTGCCTCGCTTCGACCTCCTCTGCCAAGGCTGCCATCCTGCTGGATCTGCAGGACCACTCTCTCATCAGGAGGCCCTAGTGCTGCCTTATTTTCTCTCATGACATCATCACTTTTGATTCACTGTCATCCCTGTTCCTGTGGCCACTAGGTGCACTATAAGTATCTGTTGCTTGAACAAATGAAAAGAGCAATCAAAAAGATGAGGAAGGTAAGCTCAGAAAGGTGAGAGGAAATTCAGATCTCGAGAGAGAAAACTCTGTCGAGAATGGCAAAAGGGCCCATCAGTTACCTTCCGGTTCGCTGCAGCTCCTCACAGTCCCCGTGGCCTCCTCCTCCATGGCCGCCATCGTGGGGTGTGTCCCCGTTCATCTGAACATTGTCTCCACCTGAGTACATGTTCTTTCTGAGCAAGACGACAAAGCCCACATAAAGATTAGCTTACTTCGTTCACTCGCTTCCTGCTGACTCAAGCACTGGCTAACGGGAAGGCACTGAAAACTGGCAGACAAATCAGCAGGCCTTCAGCTACTCTACGAAACAGTTCTTAAAGTGTCATATTTAGAGCCAAGACCAAAGATTGGATAAAGAGACAAGCTGAATTAAGTGTATAAAAGGGAAACTTTCACCGGAACAATAAGAGACTTCCCAGGAAATGGTTCTCCTCAACTACCTCATTCAATTTCTCAACATCTTATATCTTTGCAGACTCATTTTGAATAAACTGATTTTTCCACATGTACAGGAATCCCCAAAACATTCTCAAAAATGTCTGTCATACATGCAAACATCAGGATCTGAGCTCTCTAATTTTTAATCACTGAAGAAAATCAAAACATTAAACATTTATTTTACAGTGTCAAGGAAATGTGAAACCATGACCTGTAAACGATTCCCATGAAGCGACACATTCACAGGGACCTAAAAATATTAGGCCAGCAACTGGACCCCTGTTGCTTCCCAGATACAAATGCAGCCCCGGGGTGTCCTGACACTTGAAGCTCCTAGCTGCCTAGTAGTTTACCTCTTGTCAGATGACGGAAGGCTCTTAGGAGGCTCTATCCTGATAGCTGGGTCCCACTCTCCTGGTGGAAGGACAATGACCTCATCTAGGAACTCGTCAATCCCAGCGATCAGGTCATGCCTGTCTTTTGCTTTATAAGCGATGTCATGAAAAACCTACAAAAAAGTAAGAGATGTGTTGGTCCAACAAGGGAACTGGCAGCTTGACCCACACCTCATTGAGCTGAAAAATGCAATCCATAATTCACTGACATTATTATCATACAATATTCTTATATTCTATATTGTTCAGCTTATTCTAAAATACTTTTTAATTTTTACTTTGTGGTGCTGGATATCAGAGACTAATGCAAGCCAGCCAATGTTTTACATTAAGCTACGCTCCTCACCTATTCTAGGTATTAGGAATTCTTACAATGATCTCAAATAATATAGGTGGAGATGGGGAAATAGCTATTTTAGATGGGATTTTTTCCCGATCAGTACTGTAAAATGGCATGCATGCCTTTCAGCAGTACTCCCTCGGTACTACTCCCTGTAGAGTTGCTAAGGGGCCAGATGAAAACAGTTTGGAGACAGACAATGAAGAGTCGTTCCCTGATATAAAAACTACTGGGGCAAACAACTGCTGGTAATTCAAGAAGAAAAAGTCCAAGCTAAGTATTAAGATCAGATTAAGACTCAAACACAGTGGTTCTCAAACACATAAATAACATGTACTACTAAAAAAAGATTAAAATTTGAGTTATATCAGCAACACACAAAACAAAAGAATCTACTTACATGATCATTTGTCTCTTTTTAGCAAGGTAAAAGCTAACCTATCTGAGGGAGCAAACTCCATGGAAGGAATTTCCAAAAGAGACACCACCCTTTTGTCAGCTGTTCCATTCTTCTAACCAAGTGGAACATCTGAAAGTTCTTCATACGTAAACCAAATTTTTCATACTTATAAGTCAAATCATTTAGCTTCCAGAAGAGATGCCCCCGTTCAACACTTTACCAACTTGTACATTTCTACTGAATCTCTTCTAGAAAGGCATTTTAAAAAGCTATCAGTTGAATAACAATTTAATGGCTTGGGGACTGTGGAGTTGGCAGAGGGCAATCGAAGGTGCTGGCCCATCCTGGGGCAGAAACTGCCAGCTGATTTCACTTTCCCTTGCTGTCTTCACCACAGAGACTGGAGAGTGACCCTGTAGAAAAGGCCGACAGCTCTAGCTAATGTGATAGAAGAGAAAGGCTATTTGGCAAAACTTTACATTACCTGGTTTAAAAAAAAAAAAGGCCACACTCCTCACATTCCTCCCCATTTTGTCCTATGTTGACAGGACACGAAATGATGAGCTCATTGCACGTGTTTCACAGCACTGACAGGATGAGCTGCCAGGCCACCTTAGAAAGAGCCTGCGCTCTCAGCCCGTCTCTAAGCAGTTAAGTCAAATCCACCTCAGCCACTGTCTACCTCCTGACTTTCTGTTACGTGAGAACACTAATCCTCAGACTGTTTAAGCCACTATAAGCCACAAATTGCATCCTAAAGCATTCCTAGTTAACACACCTCCAGAGGAAGACTTTTTAAGAGAAGGAAACTATAACCATGCAAAAATAAACAAATGAATAACATTTCAGAGAAAAATAAAAGCATAATTACACTGCAAAGCTTTCAAACCCAGAAAAAGGCAACCACCTGCATTATCACCACACAAAGGCTTTGTGAAGAAGTGTCAGTTCTCTACCTAAAATGTAGGGAAACCAACAAATCAAGTAATGACACAAAAGCAAAATACTTGGAAAAACAGAAAATTAGAAAGACAAGGAAGCAGAAATTAATGATCCTACATCCATCAGTATTTCTACTACCATGAGAACAGTTCAGTTTTAGCAAACTCAAATGCATATACAACATCCCAGCTGTTACGAGAGTGACTGAGATCACAATTCCGAAGCACTGGACACTGCTGTGACTGTTGCTGAAGCAATGTAGATACACATCATATTTCCCACAAAGCAAAAAAACCATGTATGTATGTATTCTCTAATACCTAGGAAAAATACACTGTCCATTTACCTAGGCATTGTTACATAAAAAATGATTTCCAAAATAATACACTATATGGTCATTTCAATTCTAAGAATTAATATATTAAACATTTTAAGAGGTAAGGTTAATACAATGATCTTGAAATTTTTAAAGAATATTTAACATACATCAGTTTTAAGAGCTGAAAATATGTGATGATCTGATCAAGATAAAAGCACATCCATCTCCCAGATGTATATGTGGCTGGGAACATTCAAACTCCTGTTTCCCAGCTATTGAAAACAATTAATTCCAACCATACTCAGCCTACCATGCCTCAGATCATCCCAAACTGTATGCATGGACTGGAACTTCAGACTTGAACATGTGAAAAGGTTATGTCAACTAAAAATATTTTAAATTTTTAAAAGAATTAAAAATGTTCCAAAAAAGAAGGGAAAGACTGGGGATATCTCAATAATAGAACATTTTCCCCTGGTTTCAATGCTCAGTACCTCAAATAAAAAAGGAAAAGGAAATTATATTTATGTGTTTTCTTCCAGCACTGAGTTAAATCTACTGCAGACCAAATACACGTGTGACTTTTTAAAACTGCACTCCATAGGTTAGGTCAACGCAATTCCACCAACTGCAGCTCGCGTCACACCAAGGCCTGCTGCCTGTGCAGCTGCAGTGAATGAAGTATGCCGGCATGTCTGTGGATACGCTGACCTTCAGTAAGAAATCAGCAGGAGGAGGACAGTCACAGCGCCCAGCTTCCCATCCCTACCTCGTCAGACATCAAGGTCGCAATGGCTCTGCCGATCTCATGGTAGGACTTGGCTTTCCCCTTAGGACCTAAGAGAATGAACAAGAACCTAATGGAAAAGGAAAGAAGCAGAAACTGTAATTCAAATTTCACCAAGTTTAATAAGCATAATGCTGAACATTTTTATTTTAGTTCATAAAAAAGGTTAGGTCTACAACTCATCTTTAAAACAAAGGTAATGTTCTTGGTACCCTAAAAGATACTCTTTCACATGACTGCAAAACACAAATCATTGCTCGGTCTACTTAGAGGCAAAGGTGAATTCAGCATGGAAACTTGAGAAGCCTCTTCATGAGCAGGAAAGGTTTTCTTCATGTACTGCATGAGTTGTTCCATTTTTCTGTTTTAAATGTCCTTTTTTCTCATTTCCACCAACATCTGTAATCTTTGGAGCAAACCTGTTACGCAGAGTAACTAGTAAGACTTAGTACATCTTGGGATTTTGCTAATTTTCCTGTGCCAATATGAGCAGTGACAATGATTCTCTCCATACCTGTGAGATATGTCTACTCACAAGTGACTGGGAATCAGCAAATACCAAATCTTCTACAAGTAAGCCACATGCTGACAGCATGGGAAAGCAAGGAAAGAGAAATATAAGAGAAATTCTCAGTAAAACACCATTCACAGATTGTGAAGATATGTTTGTGGGTGTCCTCATTTTCCTTTCCCAATTTGTTTTCTTAATAATGCACTAAGCACTGCTCCATAGTACACAGGTCCCCAAAATGTGCAGTCCCGAGCTTGGTCCCACTTATCATGTGGACAAACCTCCCTCCCTGGGCAAAGATGAGATGTAGACCCCACTAGGGAGGATGGAACATGGTAAATAAATGAATAAGAAAAAAACTCAACTGGGAGTGACTCTGGATAAATCCCCACCTTGAGACTGATCACTTCTTACCTAACAGCGAGATAAGGAGAACAGTGTCAGTGGTGCTGTTACAGGCCTACACTGCTTTGTGAAGCCCACTAAACAAGGTCATGTCCATCACCTTATTTCACTCTCCACACAGGCCTCTGCCAAGAGGACAGCTCTACTACTGCTGTTTAATAGTGAGGAAACTGAGGCTGACAGACATAACTGATGATCTTAACAAGTGACAGGTACTGCAGGTCAGGTTCCCTGGGTTCACTCCCTAGCACCAAAAACAAACCAAAAGAATATGAAATGAAGGGCTAAAGATAGGCTTTCTTACATTCTGTTCTTTCAGCCACATACTTCTACCCAATATCACCTGCCCAAGCCACACACCAGGCCTGCGATTCCACAGAGAAAAACCATCCCACAGAAACTCCCACAGCAAGGTTTCTAATACCAGGGATGGCTTGCCACATTATTTTATTATTTACTTCTATATCTTACATTAAATTAAAAATTATTTACAACTAGTATTCTATAAAATGTTAGGGTCTATTTCAAAATACTGTATCACCTTTTTTCTTATAAAATTCAAAGAAGATAGAAAAAATAACCCAGAATTAAGAAAGCAAAAGGGGATCTGAAAGTTTAAATGGGCAGATTTTTATGTGAGAATAACCACGAGACCATCCAGTACTTATTTGTGTAGAAACCAGCTGTGGAGTGGGACGGCACACTTGCTGCTGGGTGACAGCACAGTGAGGGAGCAAATAAGGAAAAGGAAGCATGACAGTCCTCTGGGCATGGAGCAGTCAGGGTCAGGACTGAAGTTCAGCTCACACTGGAACTGTTCTTCCTTTGTCACTGCACACAGCACTGCAAAGTGCTACTCTATGATAGTGAGGTAGATTTTCTAAAGGGACTTATCTTTGCTTTGAGCGCATGCAAACACATTTAAAATGCAGTCACTAAAGCAAATTATCAGTCCCATTAAGAAATTCTAGTGGCTGACTGTATTTCCTGGTTCTATTTCCTGCCTACAGATGGACAAGTGCCAAGAGGACAAGGACACTATTCTAAGCAAAACGTGCAAATGTGGTGCCACGTGAAAAAATACATAATACCTGGATCCTTACTGTGCTTTTAAAGAATGGATTTCTTCTACCTGCCATTTTGTATTACTTCAGTGCATCTATGGATTAACTTCTCAGTAATGCATGATACCTTTTCCAAACCACCCTGTAGCTCTTCCTACCTTTCGCTAATACCCTTATCATGATTCCACTTATGAAAACATGTTATGTAAACTAACAGCCGACATGCGTTAATTACCAGGTTGACCTAATGGCTCCAAGTTGAAAGACCCACTTGTTAGTAAAAACAAAACAAAACGAAACAAAAATACCCTCAATAACTAATGGGAGTTAAACTTGGGCAGGAGATGGGTGACTTCCAAGAATGACAGAGTATGAGCCATGAGTTAAACCCTATGAGGCAAAGCACACGTCTTCCATACATGTCAGTCTCCACTAAATAACAGCAAACAATGACAGGAAGCAACAGATCAATGGTGTCTATGACATATATGAGGGAGAAAATCACAGGCTCAGTAACCTAGATACAAAGGTTCTAGTCCACTTCCTGAGACCTTTTTAAAAAGTTTAATGAAAAATCACCAAATGCCACATAGAAACAACATGGTGACATGCTGTTAAACTTTTCACATTTCTGGTGTCAGGAACCGCTCCATAAATCCACCTTCTTTCAACAATAAATAGGGGGAAGCTGATCAACCATCAGTGGTAGGAAACATAACCTCAAGCCAGGACCTTCATCTGCAGGAGCAGAGACCCTAAAGATGCCTCAGATTTACAAAGCACTGTGAAAATGGGATGCATGATGGGAGAAAGTGGGGCACACAGTCCTCTGCCCCACACACAGTTTCCCTGTCCTCTCTGCTAGGAAGCCACGGTGGTTACAGCTCCCTGATGGAAGGACAGCCTGGCAGACACAGCTTTTACCATGTACTGAAAACTCCTTTCTTAACCAAAGCTGATTTTTGTCAATAGACAGATGTTATTTTTAACCAGAAGCTTTTTTCTTTATTAACAAATTAGAGCAAACACCACATTTGTGTAGCTGGAAGGGCAGAGATCATGTTGACAGCTCAGAAAAAAATAATTTATGTACTGAGTTCCTTTTATTCCCTCATAATGAAATAAGCCAGACTTCGAATTTTTAACAGTGCCTAGTTGTTTCAAGCATCTTCATGAGGCCCTTTTCTACTTTTGTGAGCTTTCTCAAATGACTAATTATGCCTGGAAAGGATGCCTCTAGCATTCTCCATAACAAAAAGAAGTACCAGATGATGCGCTTCTGGAACCAATGGCCAAAGCTCACATTCACTAAATAATTACAGGCAGAAACAGCATAATATCCGAAACAGAGCCAGCCTTCCTAAACTACTCCATCTTTTCAGAAAGGACGTCTACCCTGCTTTCCTGATACATCACAGCTATTTCTAGAATAAACTCAGCATGCTCTAATCTCCCTTCCCTCAAAACAACAGTGAATCAAATAACCCATTTATTCATATTTAGCAGCTTTGGAAAATGTGGCTAAACTGCAGCTTCCACAGTGTATTCATGAGGATCACAAACCACCACAACCAACCACATTGCATTTGGCTCTCACCAGCCAGCAATTAGACTAGCGGGAACTAGCAGGACCTCTATCCCAGTCCTATGAATGGTTGTTTTTAAATGGTTCTAAAAAATAAGCATGAAATATTTTTCTTAGGCAAGTAATTATTTGTAACATAATATATATTAATTTGTAGTATGGTAAAAGGGTAAATATCTTGTTACTTTGGCATACTAAAGGAACTTTTGCCTTAGATACATAACTCAAGACCAGAAAATTATAAAGAAATCTAGGATTTTTTATATACTTCATGGGAGAGACCTAAACATTTTATTCTCACCCATTCTAAGTATCTCCCTAGGCTCTCCCTAAAATCTGGCCTCAGAGTCAGAAATCTGCAGTCTTCATTTCTAGCACTGCTGGTCAATTTTCTCTTTGCTTCTATCTTTCACCTATAAAGTGATAGTAGCAATATTTTCCCCACATTTAGCTCATAAATATGAGTGGGCAGCAGCTTACCAAGTTCCCAAACATGATAGGCCACATTTGGTTTGCTTTCACACAAATGGCATTTATGCCTAGACTGACATCTGACATCTACCCAGTCAGCTGATAGCCTTACAGCTTCGAGAAAAGAATAAAACAAATGGATCAGTAACAATAAACAGAGAATGTGTAAAGCTACACAAGGGATTTCTAGAGCCATGCTTCTAAACAGGTGCCTGGTGGTCATGCTGCTTACTAGGAATACTGTCACAATAAAAATAATGGAGCATCTTTCCTCCACTTTTAAAAGGAAAGATGACCATAGAAGATCAGACTGTCAGATTGTCTCCATGCAGTGTAACAGAGTAGCACACACTTTGAAACCCACCCCAGAAGGCAGACCCAGTCCTTAGCAATGATCATCACACTCCTTGTGAGATTTCCTTTATTGCATCTCACAGGATGTACCCATGGTAAATGGCCTCAGATTACAAGTAAAATCCTGTCTCTATGATTACAGCCTTTACTGGTTTGCAGGACAGCAAATAGATAAGACTATTTGCTCAGAAAATGTTAACATGTAAGGATATATTTATTGCCTTGACACAGTTTTCTGATATTACTGAATTATACTCCCTTGGATTGTGTGGTTCCTCTCATTAATTAAAAGGATGCTATATTTCACCCCTAAATGAAGACCACCATCTAGGGCCAAAGGAAAAAGACTCAGCCAAGCAGGAAAAGATGACAAAAGGGACACAAAAATGACTATGATTTGCTACTTAATGCATATGTATTTTTTTAGGCAAAAAGGCCTTTTAAAATAGTTTTTTTTATTTGCAGTCTCTAAAGAAAAATGCTCATAAAAATGAAAAGGCAATGGCAATTTTCTTTAACATTCCCTGGCATGTTTTTTTTTCTTTCAAGCCCCAGTAAAGTTAGTCTAAAAAGACATAAATAAAGCCAGCCGCTGGGCCCTGAGCTGGCCTCCAGCCCTATCCCTGCCTGAGTCAGCGGTTTGCCAGGTGATTGCTCAGCTAGAACTGCAAGGGTCTGCTGGACCGTTTTCAAGCGAAAAGCTAAGTTACAGAAAACACAAATCATGATAATCCCATTAACTGAATAAGCTATGATCATCTCCTTTCCACTGCTGTTTTTTCAAAGATTGCCCTATACATTTTCCCCATTTGTGTCTATGAAGTTAAACAGTGGGTAAAAAGTATCTGTATGGTCACTAACAATGGCCTGAATTGAGAGACCCAAAGGAAATTTCCTCCCTTCTAATTTTCCTCCTACCCTGGCTCAAAACAAAGCATGAGCCTCTTGCCACTGTTGGTTAATCATGCTCTGAAAATCTGAGCTCCCTAAGGAGGATTCGCTGACCTTATGTTCACAGAAGGAAAAGGAAAGGACAGGAGAGAGATCAGTCACCTTTCCCTGCCCTGGGACCTAAAAAAAGCACACCTACCTCCAAAGTTCTTTCATATGTAATTTCCTAATGTCAGACCAGAGTTTCTCTTTAAATTCTACCTCAGCACAAGTTTAAGTGAAGCATTAACTTGTTTTAAAATAATTGCAGCCTTAAGTCAAGCTTCCTGAAGTCCAGGGAGCCCAGCGTCAAAGAAGCAAAGAGGATTCCAGGTCCTGCATGGTGCTGGTGCCAATGCCAGTGCTGCGGGAACAGGACCACAGCTCTGGTCATGCACTTCCTTGCAACAAAAAATGGATGTAGCAAGACACTTGTAACTATAAAGTGTGCAAGGTTGAGTGTGAAGCCCACAGCTTTTTACAGATATGCTTATATATGAAATGTATGTGCGAACCTAGTACCATTTTCTGATGAGACACTGAGCACATAAATGAAAGCAACAGTCACCATCACACCACTTTCTATGGACAGACTTATTCTCAGATGCAGTTTCTTCATCAGTTAAATCTGGACACTACAGCTTGCATATTAAAAGATATTTATAAATATTAAATAGAATAAGCCATACGAAACTAGTCTACTCCTCCATAAATTATAGTCAGACTCTGCCCTTATTTCCATCCATCCAGGGTGCTGGAGGTCCCCTCATTCTGTGGAGGTCCTGGACTGCATGGCAGGGCCTCTCCCATGCATATCCTGCAGGCTGCAGCAGCAGGGAGCAGCTTACCTCGTAGGCACAGGGACCTCAGTCAGGGCACCCAGCATGACTGCCTGCTGCAGCCGGACAAAGGCGATGAAAGGGGCATCCAGGAAGTCGACTTCCCCCACAAGCACATTGGAAGCTTCTGCGTCCCGCGGCAGCTTTTTCATGAACTTATTCTTCAACTGCATAGGAAAAGTCAAGCAAACAAGATTTATGTACAAGAAACAAGAAGAGAAACCAGGTGTCTCACAGAGTTCTCTTTCTTGGGGTCTTCGCACAACAGTCTCTAGCTAGCCACATTTACACCATGTTAAACAGAGCATTAAAGTAAGCATCTAGCTTTGCCCTAGATTAAAAAAATCGAGAATGGCTCATGTATAAAACAATGCATAATATAATATTTCCCTCCATCAATTCATTCACTTTTTCAGTGAAAGCTTATCATGCAGCTATTAAGAGCCTGGCAGTGATGAAAGCCGGACAGATCAGGGCAGACAGGTTTGTTACCAGCCCTGCCTGAGCCCACGTTTCTGCAGAAGGGAATAAAATGCAATTTAAAGTACTGACAGGTAACACACAGGAGAAACAACCGGTCAGAGGGCACTATCTTCAGGCATGGTAGGCAGGGAGGCCTCTGAAGAAATACACGTGCAGGGTGCCAGCCACGTGGACAGCTGACAAACACCACACTAGACAGAGACCAGGAAGAGCAAGGCTTCCAGCCGGGAAGGAGACTGCACTTGGGGAGCACTGAGAAGTCTGTTGTGGTAGCAGTTGGACCAAGGAGCTCAAGAGGAAATAGCCAAGGATAGTGAGGGTAAGGGGAGCCAAGCACAGTGCCCTGGGGCTGATTAAGGGTTCTGAAGTTTCAGGTAGGAGATGACAGTGGAAGGCAGACTAGGAAAACAGTTCGAGAGACACTACCAGGCAGCCCATCATCCAGGCCACAGGACAGGAACACAACCATTAGCGCGAGTGCAGAGGAAAGGGGTGAGATGCGCCACTCTGCCTCTCTTCTCCTCAGAGACCACATCAGGAGGGGACACCGGGAAGAGCAGCACAGCAAGAAAAGGAAAATCAGGACTTCACAGCTGTCAGGCAAAAAGAGGAAAAGTGTGTTGACTGAGCCTAAGACTACTGCAAGTTGAAATAAGATGAGAGCTAGGAACAAACAGAGGATGCTGGCAAGATGGCAGTGCCCGGGGAGATTGACCTGGCCAGCACAGAGGACAGCAGGGTACAAAGCAAACCAGGACAAGTGGGGCAGTGGACACGGAGAGAGACCATGACTGAGAAGCACTGCTACCACACAGAGAGGAGAGATGGGAGGGCAGCAGATGAAGGCACAAAAATCAGGGGTTTAAGCTAGGGCCCTGCAACATTTTGGTAAAGAGGATGATCTGGTAGAAAGAATAACCTTCTCCAAGAAATATAAGAAACAATGGCCAAAGCAGCCCAGCCAACCTCGAACTACTGGCACAATGCCCACAGCACCACGGAAGGATCAGCTTCCAGCAGGAGTCTGTCAGCTCTCTGGGTTCAAAGGTGGGGTGGAGATCAGCCCAGCTAAGGATGCGGACATCAGCAGAACATTCAGGCATGCTGCCCCAGGAGCGTGGGGCCGAGAGAAGAGCAGGTGTCAGGCAGGAGCAAGGACTGGTTACACAGCCACTCGGAGGGATTCTCCTAGATGCCTATCCTCATTCTTTCACACAACTCAAGCAAAATACTTCAGTAATCATGCAAAGATAAAGAATTTTGCAAGACCATATTAAAACACAGATCTGATACACATTTATCACCCAGAGCTTAATATTTTCTGCATAGATTACTGCTAAGGTGGGCAGTGGCAGGCATGACCCAATTCCCTCCGTTGATAAGAATATTCCACTGACATTTCACTTTCAGCTGTCACTGAAGAGGCCCCAGCTCTCCATCACCCTCAGGAACATGTCTGAGGGTTGTTTTCTCCACTTTGGTACTTCAGATAACAAGAAAGCCATTTGGGGAGGGGACACAGACCAGCTCAGTGGCACAGTGCCAGTCTGGCAACCATAAGGTCCTCAGTCTGATTCCCAGTACAAAAAAAAAAAAAAAACTATCTCACAAAAATCAAGAAAGTTAAGACTAAGAATTTAGTGGAAGCTAGCAAATAAAATAAAGGCATAACCACTTCTAAGTAGTATGGAGTTTTCCATAATTTTTACTATTAATCCTTTGATAAATGCAGATATCCTAAAAATTCGTTTTTATTTTCCAGACATGAAAATAGCAGCTATAGGAAGGGTCTAAAATCTTAAGTTGTCAAAACTGTTGTGATCACCTAACAAGTTACACAAAGGAATATGTAGGGTGTAGCCATGTGGTCCAGACACATGCAAAATAACATCCCCAAACTGTCTCCAAAGAGGTCCTCCACTCCCAACACAGAACACAAAACTGATAATCTGATTTCACTCCCTCTCCCACTTTCCCTTCTCTACAGCAGACTCCTTGCTCCAGGTAGACAGGTGATCTGACTATAATCCTCTTCTGTTTCATGTACTTAATTCTCATCCTCACTCTGCAAAATTACCCTTTTTCCATTTCCACATTTCCTAAACATCCTTTAGAGCTCGGCTAAGATATTCTGCCATCTCCACCCACTTCCTTGGGAACTGCAGAAGGGCTCAATTCTCAATCACACCTTAACTCTTTCCCCAACTTTTGTGAGGTTGAAGCAGCATATCCCAGTTGGTTGTACACTTACACAAAGTGTGTTAGTAGTACTACACTATCTTTACTGACACTATTGAACCCACACCAGGAAATCAGGAGTGTATTTATAAGGCTGAAGAACATTAACTTCTACATGCTCTGAAGAATGCTGTGAAGGCATGCTCTTTTAGTTTAATGTATTTAAAACTTTGTGGAACCTGGTGTTCTGAGAGAAACTAACATACATGCTGAAGTAAATGTGTTTAGTGGCTGATGTGCCCCAGAACTCTGTCCTTGGATATACTGTTCCTATCTGCACACTCTCTGCAGGTGACCTCATCAAGTCCCATGCCTTTAAATACTACCTACTGTACTAATGACTCACACATCTCTATGTGTAAGCGAGGACCTCTGCCCTAAACTCCACACCTGTGACATCTCCACTTGGTGTTCTAAAACACATTCCAAACTTCACATGTGTAAAATGAGCCTTTCTGAGATCCTCTGATACCTGCAGTCTTCCCTTTCTGGTGAATGCAAAAACCTTGCTGTCATTATCAACGCTTCTCTTTCATCTATACCCTACATCCACTGCATCAGCAGATTCTGCTGGATCTGCATTGATACATCCAGAGTCCAGCTGTTCCTCACCAGTATCGTGGCCACCACCCTGGTGCACATAATGATCACTTCTGGATCACAGCACTGGTTTCCCACTTGGACCTGCCCCAGTCTATTCTACAAGGCAGCCAGAGCAGGTAATCAGGAGCCAGACTGTATTCTTCCTCTGCTTCAGCCTTCCATAGGCTGCCATGTCAATAGTGAAGTCAAGGTCTTTACTACAACTTGAACCCAACCTACAACCCACCAGCTACCCCACTGCACTGTACTCCCTGAACTCACTCCCACCCCATCAGCTGAGTGCCCTATGGCCACCACTCCAGCTGCCCATCCTCTCTCTGCCACTCTCAGCACACGCACTTGGGTCCTTCACACTGCTCTATATGGGGGGGGGGGCGTCTGCATGGCCTCTTCCTCACTGCTTCCACTTTCTCATCACTTTCTCAGCAGAGGTGCGTTCCCCAGGCACTAGAGTTAAAATTCCAGCTCCAATCTCCCCATAAATACTTCCTACTCCTCCTGATTGATTTTTTCTGCTCACACTTATTACCATCAAACATATCATACGTATTAGTGGTCTCTGATGTTATCTACCTCTGCACCACCAGAGGTAGGTACAGCTATCTGATTTGTTGAGTGTTCTGTCCCTGCTGTCTACAAAAGTGCTGAAAAGGATGGTTCAATGAATTTGTTGTTGAGTGAGTGAATGAGTGAGTGAGTGAATGAATAGGGGGTTATTTTTCTGCTCTTCTCAAACAGCCTCCCTAACTTCCTCTTACCACAGTCATTCTGTGAATCTCACCCAGACCACAGAAGTAGATGAAAGGCACAGATAGGGTCATTCTTTCAAACTCCTCCTCTGAGAAGAGTGACTGCATAAAAGGGTGGATGCGTAACCCATAGACACCCAATCCTTTTGGAAATTCTGATATTTAGTTGTGTGAAGTTGAGTATCCTCCCTTCCACCTGAGATTGTTGCCCCATTCTGAAAGGCCCATCTCCCACTGTCCACACTAGCAAAGAGTGAGATCAGTCATCATCCAAAGAAACCAAGAAAAGCTGGAGAGGAAAATAGGTGAAACAAGAGGTTGCTGAGCTGCTAACCCCAGTCTCCCACAGCCTGCAGCTTCTCTAAGAATTCTTATATAAGCCACCAAATCCCCTTTGGGGACTCAATCAATTTGAAGTGACTTTCTTTCTGCCCACTGCAGAACAGAGCTACCAAATGATACTTGTCAGATTGATTTGGGGAACACAAAGCAAAATAAAATTAGCTAGGTTTGTATCCTGTAGACTTTCTCAGAGCCCGTAATATGCTTCTATGCCTACGTTGTTTCATCTCCCACTTGGAGAGGAGGCACATTATGGCATGAAATTAGATTAGAAAATGCTGCTTTGGATAGAAATTTTCTCACCTTCCATCTGATCTCTCAACTCCACTGTATTCTCTTCAAAATGCATGGATGCCAACTATATTTAAGTTTTGGTTGTAGACTATGGGGGGAAAGACACATCCTACGCTCTTGAAATTTAAGCCACTGGAGAAGAGGCAAACATAGAAAGAGATGTAATGAAAGAAGAAACACAAATGCTATGAAAGGCACATTTTGTAACAGAGGTCACAGAACACAGCAATCACATAGAATGACAGGGAGGCTCTCCTATGGGTCCAGGTCTAAAATCGCACCCCTGAGTCTGGCTTATCAAACACCGATGCATGCAAGCCATCTTTTTAAGGAACCCAATAATATCTGCCAAAGGAATGACTGAAATATGGAAACCATCTCTGAGGTTACATAATGAACTGTGAACAATAATAAAATACTCAGAAAAAAAATGTTAACTATCAAAGAGAAAGGTAAAGAACAGACTCAGGAATTTTAAGCAGCAATAAAAGATAATGAAAACAAGGACAGAATCTAAGGCTTTCGAATCAAACTGAAAATGACCCAATAAAATCACATGGATTGCAAAGATAAAGTTTGACATTCATTTTTTTTGTATCAGGAATTGTTTCTCAAAGCAATACCCAGGCTAGACTGTGTGCAGCTAACTATAAGAATACTCTGTAAAGAAAAATCCTTTTGCCAACCTTGGCTGCAGAGAAGTGGATTTTAAGTAACTGCCTGTGGAGTTAAAATCACTAAAACCTCGTTTGGCTAGCTCGGCAATTTTGTGGACTTACTTTTGTTTTTATTTTTGCTCATGTCTTTAACAGCTTGTGACTAAGCTCTTTGAATCTACATGTTCACATTTCAGGTTCTTTTTATACTGCTCTATCTTGGACAGAAAGGTCCACAGTAATGACTTAGAATCATACAGCTTGTCCTCCACCATGAATGTTTTATAATTTCTTAACCTCCCTTACTTTCTGAATCCAGTGATCACATATTAGCATGCCAAGAAAGTAGAATTTTGGATAGAGTAGAATAAATGAATCTTTTTTTATTTAAAGAGAAAAAATACAGGAAAAAGGTAGAAATATTACAGAATTTAAAGAAAAGAAGATAAACAGTAAGAAATCACTAGTTGATAAATTACATATTGTTCTTTTAGAAATAGTTATTCAAGTTACAGAATTGAAGCACACAAAGTGGACACTAAAGCAGTGAGAGTGCAAACAGATCTGCTCAACAATCCAACTATGAATCATTTTTTAAAAGGTAACTTACTTTGGATGACAATTCTATTTGATGATGAGAAAGTTATTCATACCCAAGTGATGTAAACACATAAAGCTAACTTTAGTCAGTCTTCTACTCTCCACTTGGGTCTCAGATTCTCCCCCTCATCGTGAAAGTAGTTTGCATATTTTAAGCTTTGCACACAGGCCCACAACAGTGTGGCTGCTGGTCAGTCTTAGCTAGCCACCACCACCACTTGACTGACATTCTGACATCCCTTCAGCCATCTCCTCAGACCCTTAGCCTTGCCTAGTAACTAGGTCTAAGCAATCATATCCTTCTGATACTAGTCAAGTATTTAGCTTCTTTCTCCCTTATTCCACCATTATTACCACATTAAAATAATTGCATATATAGAATTAAGTATTATTTCTAAGCAAAAGCACACAGGCTTTGTCTTTCGCATCTGACTTATGAGATATGAACCTGCTAACTATTTGATGCACTTACAAGTGACACTTAAATATCATAAAGTGAAATTTCTCCTTTTTGCAAGGTTTGTATCTTCAGCTGCCTCCCCTGATTCTGGTCTCTTTTTCCCTCTAGGAGAGTAATCTTCCAATCTGTACTTGCTCTCAATTCACCCTGCCTCCTGTCCACATGCTAACATCCACTTCTTTTCCTGACAAAGAAATTATTCTTGAAGTTCTTCTTGATATTCTTTCTTTAACTTATTGATGTTCTTTCCCTTCCTCTTTTCTTCTTTTTAGCTTCTTTTCCCTTGTTCCTTTGGGGACTGTAAGCTCTTCTTCTTTCCCAAATAAAGTCCTGTGGCAGGCCGAAGTCGGCATATGCCATCCTAGTTCCACACTTTCCAGTGCAGAAGATGCAGCAGGAGGGCCAGGTCTAGCAGTATGCCCAGGAGTCTCTTTGCGTTATTATCCTGAAATAACTGTTACTGCATCTCTTCATTAATAAAAGTATCTTTTCTAAAAGAAAAGTTATTGAGTCCTCCTACAGGTGACTCTCACTGAGACAGCTCCTAAGCAGGACCTATCATACAGTGTCAGAAAAAAATGACATGCCAGAGAAGCTAAAATACAGAGAACTCAAAAGCCTAGATCAAAGAGTATTTTAGGAGAAGATTTACGGCCTCTGAGTGTGCCATTTATTCATTTTCTCTATACAAACAATAACACTAACTGTTAAGGTAGGAGAACAATGTCCTGTCACCTTACTGCCTTCGTGCTTCTGCCTTTTCACTTTCTCTACACTCAGAAAAAAATGACCAAATTGATAAATTCACTATTGATAATTTAGGTTGGGGTACCTTGAAGATAACAAGCAACTTAGTTGCTTTCTCTCACTGCGCAGCTGCTGAAGGGGGAAAACACTCAACAGGTTCATCCCCAGTGCTGGCCCACAAACTCAACCTGCTTTACAGGCTCAGTTCTACCTCTCTATCAGATAATTGCTCTGAGCCTGTGAGTCTCAGGATTTATGTTCTATATGGATAGACATAGGGCTGGGTCTCTATATTCAGTGAATCAAAGGACTAAAACTCGGCTCCCAATCTGCTCAGTTCTTCATCTAATATTTAGCAATCCTGTCCCAGCATCACTGTAGTCAAAAGCAAAATAAATAATCTACTAAGAAGGACAACATCATTTACAATATCAAATTATCTCCACTGCATATATATTATATCTAAAATTTGATCAAAAACTACCAACTATATTAGTACGCAAGATAAAATGAGAGCTACACACTGAAGATATCAGACACAGACACTGAGATAACTTCATAAAATTCTTAAAGTATTGATGATGAGATACAGAATTTCAGGAGTTTGGAAACAAAATAGTTGTCCTAAAGACTGAAGTATGATTACAGAATTGTTAGATTGGTATTACTCGTGATCTGAAAGCACTGCATTTTAAAGCTGTGGAATACAGCCAACCATATGCATTCAGAAACATTCACAGCCCTAACTGAAAACATAACAAGGAGAAAAGCTAAAGTTTAATGATCTAAATATACCCATCAAGAAATAAGAATAAAGCAGCAAATGAAACCCAAAGAAGGCACAATAAAGGAAATAATAAAAATGAAAGAGTAAACTAATGAACTAGAAAACAATATGCAAAGGTTGTCATGTTCTATTTCACAGTCTGAGCATCAATTTTACAGGACTTGCTCATGTGTGCTTCTACAGTAAAAGGCCTGAGCCTGAGTAATTCACAAAGAACAGAAATTTAACATAGTTCTGGAGGCTGGAAGTCCCGGGTCAAAGCACCTGCATCTGGGGAGGGCCGCTCTCTGCTCTGAAGCCTGCACTGTAAATGCTGCATGCTGGGGGAGGTCTACAGACAGCAAAGCTAATACCACTCAAAAGGAGGAGCATAACTCCCAACTCTGTTCCACAGGAAATTCAAACCATACCAGGAGTGTTCACAATGCAAAACTTATGAAGTACACTTAGGGTTTGTACATGTGCACGCACAGACACACACAGACATCTCACACTCACACACACACACACACACACACACACAGAGAAATATTTAGTAAGATACAAAGAGAAGTAGAGCTACAGTTAGCTTCCAACGGGGCTGAGATGAAGTTGGCCATCAAATACTGACTTCTACGAACTAATCTCAGAAGGAATTTTGAAATAGATTTGAACTATCAAGAACTTAATCTATTCAGAACTCTGCCTATTGGAAGCACATTTACAGAACCGAACTGTGGGGCTCGGGGATCCAATGCAGATATTGCCCTGAACTGGCTTCCACGGTTGGCAAAGGTTAAAACCTGCCTCTTCCTCTCATCCTCCCCACAATTCCAGAGTCCCTCCTATTTTATGGCTACGAGAGAAAAGGGATAATTCAAACTTAGCAAATTCTTAGACAACCTACAACCATCTCTGCCCTGGGTATTGAGACAGTAAGCCTCACTGAAAGCTATTTTCTGGCCTTTCTTGTAGAAAAGAAAGAAGAGTCACGATCCAAGTTTGGGTTCCAACTACAAAGCTCAGACCCAGTAGGAGGCTGTTTTGCTTCTAGCCTTCTTAAAGCTATCATGCGAGGTCCAAAGGTCCTTCCTCGCTCACCAGAGTTCCACTCTGGGGTTTGAAGACAAGGATTCACTTGGTAGCAACAGCTCGTTGGCATTGTTTCTTGGTGCATCCATTACTCTGACGATCTTCTGCAGTGCTGGGCTGCTGGTAGGGTTGGGTTCTCCTCAGCAGCCTGAACAATCACAATTTTAAACATGCCCCAGCATTCTTTTCCTCTTTACTGTAAAGACATGGTTATCCAACTAGGAAACAGCAGACAAAGGAGAAGATAAAAATCCCTATTCTTGGGTCTGGGAATTTAGCTCAGTGGTATAAGCACCTGCCTGGCAAGTATGCGGTTGTTTGATCCCTAGTACAAAAAAAAAAAAAAAATTGCTATTCTCTTTACTTAGCAAGTATGCCCTTTACTCTAAGAGAACATAGAAATTATATGAAAACTTCTCTGTTAAATAGGCATATTCTTTATTTATTTGTTAAACTAATTGTTGGGACAAGACATTTTTGGTGTGATAGGGAAAACTACTAAAAATATGATTTGCATTGTGTTATGGAAGCTCTATTCCCCTGGGTTATCTTCAAGCTGTGATTTAGAAAATCTTTTCCAATGACTAAATTTAAATATCGTAGGCCCAGTGTCGAAGAACCCTAAAAAGAGCTGTCACTCTTCTCAAGCAATGATAGCCCATAAAATCAAGTAATGATAACCCATAGAATCCAAAATTCTGGCACTAATAATATTATTGATACTTAACATTAATAACGTGGTCTGAGATTTCCTAAATGTATAAAATGCAAGTTATTAAACAAAAAAAGATGTTATCAAGCAAAACAAGATGACCAAAGGCTTTGTAACTATCCTTATATTTTTTGAACACTTTTCTATGTCTGTTTTTCCATTTTTGCAAACTATAACTTCAAAGTGAAAACAGTCCCAAGGATAAAATTTTTATTTTACAACATTTCCTTCCAAATTTAGACATCTCACCATTAATGCAAATGATTCTGCAAAGCAGCATATTTACAAATGGATATTAAACGAAATATAACATTAAGTACAATTCATTAGTTCTAGTTTCCTAAATAGTGTGAAATCAAGTAATGAACTAGTTTAAAAGTCAACTTATCAAAACCTCCAAGTTACATTTTGTGTCTTATTAAAATGTTGTCAAATATGAACACTTACGATTTTTAAATATTTCACATGTGCTCATTTAATTAAATTACTACAGCTAGCTTCTGAAAAAAAATTATTATTACATTTTACAGATGAGGGAAACAAAGACTCATGAAGTTTAAGAGTCTTCACCAAAAACATACAGCTAAACATCTAGGCCAGTACCAAATCGAGACCTGTGAAAGCTCGGTCCATTTCACTACATTGTGCAACCCTTACTGTCTGATGAAGGAATTTTGCCACCTCAAGTTTCATGTCCTGCAATCTCTGGGCTTTCTAGACAGCAAACCAGAGTTAGGCATCCTCATTGGTTTAGGTCTATGCAGCTAACCTTCAAAAACTAATAATGAGCACCCTTTAAAATGTTAATACTACTTAACAGTGTAAAATAAAATAGATGAGAGACAGAGACGGGAAAAGAGAATATTAAAATACAGAGAATATCACCTGAAAAAATATTTTAAAAAAAAAACAAGAACCAAGGTGCTACCCAAGTTAGGGGATTTTTCTAGAAGCTCCTCTCTTTTGCGGTTGTGTCATGAACCCCAGTGTGCATAAACACAGGTCTTCTGCTCAATGCCCCAAAGCAGAAGACCTGGAGCATTCAGTACCCTACCTGGCAAGACAGTCCTTCTGTACATACTCTCCTACCTACCCTGCCCCTCACAGGCCCCTGTGCCTGCTCTCAGCAGCCAGTCCCCATGGAGAGGGCAAGTCTCACCCTGGGTTCCCACCTTCCCTAGACTGACTCTGTAATCATTCTCAGCACACTGCTTTCACTGCTTGGCTTCCCTATGACTGTTCCTTGACTGTAAGTGCTTTAAAGAGGTTCCTAAAGTACTCTATAAAAGCAAACCACATTATTATAAACCTGTTTCCTGATGCCTTATTAAGTCATTATCTTGATGTAAGCATTCATTTAACGTTTGTTTAACACAAGAAATCACGTGATCACATCTGTGTTGTGGCATCATTGTAATCTGCATAAAGACATGTAAGGCCTGGGCTGGGGATGCAACTCAATGGTAGAGCACTTGCTTAGCATGAGAGAGGTTCTGGGTTAAACTGCAGAAAGAGAGGCAGAGAGACAGAAGGAAGGAGGAAGGGAGAGAGAGAAGGAGAGAGAGAGGGAGAGAGAGAGAAAGGCAGAGACAGAAACAGAGAGACAGAGAGACAGAAACAAAGAGACAAGGAGACAAGACAGATAGAGAGGAGCTCTAGAAAAGTGTTCCATGTGCTAATAGAAAACTGCAGAACAGTCTCAGATAATAAAAGAAGAGGTTTTACTGGCTCTAAAATACATTGGTACCATTTACTCTTTAACAACAACAACAAAAAAATCCCTGTAAAGCACTCGGAGGGCTTCCCCTAGGTTGAAGTTTATGAGAGAATTTTTGAAAGAGAGTCCTGGAGGAATTAGCTGCACACTGAAGTCCTTCTTCATTTATGACTCTGAATCTTGCATATGTAACACTGAATTCTAAAGGGACCATTGCTATCAAGAGGCACAAAGGTCAGGATACACAAATCAACATTAAACTATCAACATCTCCTTTATATGCTACCAAGAAAGTAGTTGAGAAAGAAATCTGGAAAATAATTTCATTCATAATAGCTTCAAAAATTAAACACTAGGAGATCAACCTAACTAAGGAGGTAAAAAACTTCTATGACCACAATTTCAGAACACTGAAGACACAAAACTAAAGACACCAGAAGATGGAAAGACCTCCCATGTTCACAGACAGACAACCAATGAGGATGCCTAACTCTGGTTTGCTGTCTGGAAAGCCCAGAGATTGCAGGACATGAGCCTCTAGACTTGAGGTGGCAAAATTCCTTCATCATACAGTAAGGTCTGCAGAGCATAGTAAAATGTACAGAGCTTTCACAGGTCTGGATTCAACACTGGCTTCAGCACTATCAAAAGTGATCTACAGATTCAATGCAATCTCTGTCAAAATTCCAATATTTCTCCACAGAACTAGAAAAAACAATTCTAAATTTCATGAAACACAAAAGACTGCAAAGAGCCAAAGCAATCCTAAATCAAAAGTCTAGAGCCATCATAATACTCAATTTCAAATTATTCTACAAACTACAGTACCACAACCATGGTACTGGCACCAATAATAGAACATAGATGAAGGGAAGGGAAGGGAAGGGAAGGGAAGGGAAGGGAAGGGAAGGCAAGGGACAGAAACAAACTCAGGCCTTTTAGCCATCTGGTTTTGTTACAAAGGAGCCAAAAATATATGGTGGAAAAAAAGACAGACTCTTTGACAAATAGTGGTGAAGGAACTTACTATTTATATAGAGAAGACAGAAACTAGATCTCTATTTTTCACCCTATATAAAAATCAATCCAAAGTGGATCAAAGACCTCGGAATAATACTTAAAGCTTTAAAACTATTAGAAGAAAACACAGGGCAAACACTTGAAGCCAGAGGCACAGGCAAAGACTTTTGAAAAAGGAAAATAAATAATAGTGAGAGTCAATAAATGGGACTATGTCAAATTAAAAAGTTCCTGCACAGAAAGGGAAACAACTAATGAGTGAAGAGACTATCTCCAGAATGGGGCAGAGTCTTTTTTCACTATTCATGCAGCAGTAGATTAATATCTAGAATATAGAAACATAAAAACATATCTCAAACATAAATAACTGAAAATATTAACACCAAAAATTCAAATAGCCTTATCAGTAAATGGGAAAATGAATTAAAAACTTCTCAAAAGTAGCACAAACAGGCAAAACCTGTAAAGAAAAGTTGAACATTGTTAGACTTTAGGGAAATGCAAATCAGAACAACACTGAAAACCAGCTCACCCAGATCAGAATGGAATGCAAAACACAACACTGATGAAGATACAGGGAAAGGAGCCCTACTCCACAGCCAGGTGAACGTAAATTAGTACAGCCACTAGAGGAATCAGTATGGAGGTGCTCAAAACTTAAAATTAGAGCTACTATTTGATCCAGCTCTGCCACTCCTTGGTACATACCAAAGAGATTAAAGTTAGCACTCCACAGGGACACCTGCACATCCATGGTTATCATGCACACTTCCCAGTAGCCAAGATACAGACCCAGCCCAGTTATCATGCACACTTCCCAGTAGCCAAGATACAGACCCAGCCCAGGTGGCTGTCAACAGATGAAGGGATAAAGAAAACGTGGTACATATATACACAATGGTGCATTCAGCCATTAAACAAGGAAATTTTGTCATTTGTGGAAAGATGGTTAGAACAAGAGATCATCATGTTATGTGAACAAATACAGACTGAGAAAGACAAATTGCACATATTGTCCCTGATATGTGGAACCTATAAAAGATGACATAAAAGTGGAAGAGAGACTATTATTTGACAAAAGGAAGGGAATAAGGAGAGGAGTGAGGTATAAAGAAGGGTAATTTGGGTATGGATATGATCAAATTACAATATGCATTGAAACCCACTTCTTTATTAGTATTTGTGAGTTTATAACCATGGGGGGAGCAGTTAGATGTACATATTACAGCTTGTTTTTATTTAATGCATTTCCCTTCTCTCCCTCTCTGGTTCCCGAGTCACCTTTTTCATACCTGTTGATACTATTTCTTTAGCTCATGTGATAGCTGACAATGTTTACACTGATTGGAGCAATTTGGTTTCTGTGTATGGCATATCTTTACTCCTCTCATTTCCCCTTCCCCACCCTTTTACCCCTCTTCTTGTTCCCTTGGACCATTTCTCTATTGGACAGGATCCATCCCCTTGTCCCTTTCTATCCATCTTTTTTCATTTTCTTTTTTTGTACTTTGCTTCATTCAAATGAGGGATACCGTGCAGTTTTCAAGCTTGTGTGTCTGCTTTATTTAACTCAACATTATGTTTTCTAGGTGCATCCATTTTCCCACAAATGCCTCAGGTTTGTCATTCTTTATACCCGAGTACTATTCCACTATATATAGATACCACATTTCATTTATTCAGTCATCTGGTGATGGTATACAGGCTGCTTCCAGGACTTATTATTACAAATTATGCTATTATAAACACTAGTATACAAGTATTACTGTAGTATATTGACTTGAGAAAGATATATAATAGGGAAATAACTAGGCCATATGGAATTTCTAATTTTAATTCTTTAATAAATCTCCATTCTAATTTCCATAATGGTTGTACTAGTTTACATTCCCCCCAGCAATGTAGGAGAGTTCCCTTTTCACCAAAGCCACGCCAACATTGTTACTGTTTGATTTCCTAATGGTTGCCATTCTTTCCAGACCGAGAGAATTTTAGCATTATTTTAATTTGCATTTCTCTAATGAGCAATTTTTCAAATATTTGCTGCCCATCTGTATTTCTTCCTCTGTGAAGTGTCTGTTCTTTTCTCAACTGGGTCTTTCATTTTAGGAGGTGAATTTTTTTGAGTTATTTATATACTCTAGATATTAGTCCTCCCACCAAGGAGTAGCTGGAAAAATTATTTTCTCATTCTGTAGGTAGTCTCTTCACTCTATTGATTGACTCGTTTGCTGTATAGAAGCTTTTTAGCCTGATACGATCCCATTTGTTGATTCTTGCAATTCCCTGTGTGACTGATGTTCTGTTAAGAAAATTCTTTCCTACTATTATGTCTTCAGGTGTTTTATCTATTTTGTCTTCAAGATGGTTCAATGTCTCTGTTTTAATGTTTAGATCTTTGATCCATTTTGATTTTAATTTAGAATAAGATGAGAGATAAGGGTCCAGTATTATTCTTCTACAAATGGATAACCAGATATTCCAAATCCACTTGCTGAATAGGCTATCCTTCCTCCAATCTACACTTCTGGACCCTTGGTTGAAGATCACATAGTAGAATATGTTTGGGGATGTTTCTTTACCTTCAGTTCTGTTCCACTGATCCCCATGTCTGCTTTTGTTCTAGTACCATGCTGTTTTATCACTAATGCTTTGCAGGGTAATTTGAAGTCTGACATTGCTATGTCACCTGCTATGCTCTTACTGCCCCAAATTACTTTTGGTGTTTGCAGCCTCTTCTGGTACCATATGAATTTTAGGACTGTTTTCTCTAGATATGTAAAATGTGGTGTTGGCATTCTAAATGGGGCTGCATTTCTGTGTAGCAGTTTTGGGACTGTGGCCATTCTGACAGGATTAGTTCTGCCTATGCAGGAGCAGGGGACAGCTCTCCATTTTCTGATAACTTCTTCAATCTCCTTCTTCACAGTGTAGTTTTCTTTGTAAAGGTCTTTCACTTTTTTGGAATTCACTATTTTGTAAAATTATAAGCACTAAAAAAAAGAGGCACAAAGGCTTTCAATGACAACTTTAAATGATTAATAATAATGATGATGACTAACATTTTCTAATCAATGATGTCTGATTAAATACTGAATTTTGTGTGCATCATTGTATTAAATTTTCACCACATTCTTATAAGCAAATAATCATTTCTAGTTCCATTGATCCATGCAGAAAGTAAGATTTAGACTACATAACTTGACTAAGATCATGAAAGTAGGAAGAGTAGAACATGAATTCAAACTAAAGACTGTCTCCACAGTCCAAGTGTCATCACGCCAAGCTTGGTAACTGCTGGCCAGTTGTGTTAAATTCAAATGGAAATAAAGAGGTGCCTGTTAGAGTCAGACAGTCCTCTGTGTGCATCTGAGTTCTAGAACTTACAAGCTGTGCAACCTTGGGTAATTGCTTCATTTCCCTAAACTGAGACTGCTCTGTGGGGAGACCGATTGGCCACTTTACTGTAGAGCTGTTAGAGGTGAGTGAGTAATCTTTCAAAGTGTTTACAGACCATGCCGAGCAGATCATAGGCCTCTCGGTAAATTTGTTCAATGGGGAAAATGAACAGGATCCGTGTCAAGAGAACATCAAAGACAACTGAATACTGAAACAGATTTAAGATAAAGTGAAACACGGAATGTACAGGACTCAGGGTGAAGGCCTGGGAGAGTTCGGCGCGCTGCACAGCATGGGAAGTGAGTTCTTCAAAAGCTCATGCTCTCCACAGCCAGTACAAGCACTGGTGACTGATAGACACATCCGTGATATTTATCTGGCACTAAAAATATCCATGCCCTAAAGTTTTCTTTTAGCCTATGGAGCAGCTGCTAAGAAGACCACAGAGTTACCCTCTATATTTAGCTTCTTCAACTGTAGAGTAAGGTTGGTGATAACATGTCACATGCTATGGACAACATGTAGAAAGCTCCTACCATTGTGCCTGAAATAGCACAGTAGGTATTTAGTGAATGGCAATGGAAGAGTTTTAATACAGTTCCAGGAAGACAAAAGGAAAGAGGTATCAATTAAATAAAGTTTTTATCTTCCAGAGGAATAAAAGTAAAATATAGAGAGATTCTGACCACATTTAATGCAAATATAAAACTCTGAATTTTAGGGAAAACCCTTTATTTCTAACTCTTGCCTTACTTGTTAATATCTGAAAACCAGTATTATTAACTGTCTTCCCACTCAGATTCCCCCAAGAGAAACCATAAGGCTTCACTCACTGCTCCACAACTGCTGGCTGTAGTGAGCACAGAAAGAATGCAGAGGGAATAACCAAAGTCAAACAAAACAAACAAACAATTTGCCTTGTAGGGTTAGTGACTCCACAAGGAAATTACAGTTTTGGGGAAATGTTTTCTCTGCATTCTCTTCTGTGCAAATCCCAGTCAAGTAGCTAGTCTAAAAAAATACATAGACTTCTCTGAAAAACAAAACATTTAAGGTATGCAAGGCAGAAAGACAGACTCATCCTATGTAACACAGGCACCAAGAGGTGATAGTCAGGGCTGGGCAAACACCGACACTGACACAGAACATTTTTCTTTTGCATGAACTGAGAAAACACTGCACCCAAGTCCCTATTCTGTGCTCAACCCCAGGACCAGCCACAAACTCAAAAGTACCGCCCTTGGCCCAGGTGAACCTGGGAGTTGCTCAGGCCTTATACCTTCTGTGTCATGGCCCTCAACATCTCCCATCACTCAGGAAGAAAAGACAGTGGGACTCTGATCAAAGCATGGAGCAGTATTCTTGGGGGTCCCTGGTGAAAATCCAGGGAGCCTGAGAGCACCATGAAGTTATATATAATTTTTTGAGTCTTTGTGTTTATTGTGTATTTTCTAATGAATGCATCACCAGTTCAATGGGTCCTCGGCGTGCAGGGGCACTAAGAAGCACAAAAAGCCAACTCTGCCAATCAGTCTCTTACATGGAAAGACTTGCATGGTTGAAGGAATGGGAGGGTTCAGCTTCCTAAGCACTGTGGGAGAGGGGCACAGAGCACCACACTGCGAAATGAAGACCAGCCCCCTCCTGATGTGAGTCACTGGCAAAAGCACTGCCCGAGTCACCTCCCAAACACAATCCTGGAACCAGCAAGTACCTGAAAGTGCCCAGCCCGGCTCTCCTGAGACCTGGAGAAGCTAAACATGGGTCCACAGTTGCACTCCTCAGAGAGCATTGGGCTCACTCTCCTGAGCCACTGCACTCCTGTCCCCACCATGCCACAAGTGCAGAAAAACAATGAAACAGTTCTAAAAGGTGCTGTGTGGAAATACCCTGACTCAGCACATCAACTGTGGCTACAGAACCCTGCCCATAATGCTAACAGGTAGACACGACTCTCAGAAGCTGCCCAGAGGATGTGGTGACTTGGGGTCTAATGAGAAACTGTCCATGTCAAGTCCATCTGTGGACAGAGCTGCCCCCCGCAGGCGCAAGCAACCTCATGAATGCAGTCCTCTCACCGGGAAGTGTGGAAACCAGGGCCTCCCAGGGCAGAGAAATGCAAGGGACCATATGGCCTCAGCAGAACATTTCAAACAGGCAGCTGCAGAGCTATAATTAAACCTCTAGTAGTCATGCTATTATTTATTTAGCAGATTTTTTCATGTACCCTGCACTGAGGTCTCTGAGAACATGCACCAAATTAGAACAACAGAGAACACTGAGGAAGAGGCCAACAGGAGCCCAGGGGGTGAGCAGGGCTCAGATAGGAGGGCAGGCAACACGTGCATGTAGGTTTGGGGGGCAGTGTGTCTGGATTACCACCACAGCTGAGCCCCAGGGCCAGTCACACCATCACTCCAGGGAGTGCTACAGCCACATGCCCACCACTGGTTCTCTCACCCCATGTGCCATCCACTGGCATCACCATGTGTCATCCACTGGCATTACCATGTGCCATCCACTGGCATCACCAAGTCAGGAAAGCCTACTGAGTCCACATCTGCCTCTGTGACCTCATTCCTGTAACACAGCCATTTGCTTCCTTTGAACATTGCAGTGGAAGGAAAAGCACTAAGTTCAAGAAGTCATTCGCATGGCCCCTCTGTCTGCCACTCCCGGGTAGGAGTCAAACTCCTTTTCCGGGCTGGGACATTTACCATTTGACCTCTTTACCTTGAAAACTGGAGCAAGAGTCCTGGGCAGGGGCTGCACCTCGTGCTTTGCTGTTGTCTTGATCCCTAACTCACTGCCGAGTGTATGGGAGGTCTTAAGAAAAACCTCCTAAATTTGTGACAAAGCACTATTTCCTCTAAATTCATCCTCATATTGAAATAAAACTGCCTCCATGGAACATCCACCTGCTTCTGTAATTTTATGCCTCAAGCAACAGACAATAAATGTGTTCTCTCTCCCCAGAAGGCAACGCCCCACTCTCCTTCCCTCTGGCTTCTCACCTTGAAAGCCCTGACTTACTTCAATGTTTCTTCTTAAACAGGATTCTGTGACTGCCTGGGCAACTGCTAGACCATGGCCATCACAACATCCCCTCTACTATTTTTGGATAATGAGCACTTTTGAGAAGACTAAATTTGATGAAAATCATGAAGTTTCTATCCAAATAAAGCAGCACTTTTCACACAATGTTTTTACTCATATTGTGAACTTACATAGTTTACCTTTATTCTTGCTAAATTCCTGTGGCTCCAAGCCTATCATGATCATTATCCATACTGACCTTGCTGTTTACAGTTAAGACACCTAATTTGGTCAGCTAACTTGTGTCCTCTGCCCATCTGCTGTGAATACCTTGGGTCCTAATCCAAACCGCTGATCATCTGCTTAGCACAGAATTACAAGCTGCAAGTGCTATGAACTTAAAAGCCTCCTCCACATCTCAGGGGCAACAGCCTAACACATTTGGAAGGAAGTGTTTATTGAGCTAAAAATCCTCTAAGTAGCCAGGCATGATGGCACAGCCTGTAATCCCAGAACTCTAGGAGGCTAAGACAGGAGAGTCACAAATTTCAACCCAGCCTAGACAATGTAGTGACTTGGAGAGCCCCTGCCTCAAAATTTAACATAAAAACTTAAATTTTTAAAAAGGCATTCACGAACTATGTAGGAAGCAAAAAAACAAGCCTCTTCCCCAGAGAGCCCAGGGACAAGGGCACTGCCCAAGACCATGCAGTGAGGAGCAAAATGAGGGTACTGCCAACATCCCTAGGGGCAGGAGACTCAGGCAGCCCTAACACAGCAAGCCAAACATGTTTCCCAGTATCCAGAAACTCGGAAATGACTCTCAATCACGCATGCTTTGATTTAATCTTTTTTTCTATTCTTTCCACACTAAGGTATTACAAGCTGGGAGATCTAAACAGGAAAGCTCACAAGGATGCAGATTTTAAAATGTAAAACCACAGAGGCACATCACCCCACTACAACTATGTTAGAGACGTGAGAGTCTTCCAATAAGCCTTTTATCTCATCTGTTTTCATTTTCTTATTTTAGCAAAGCCTCAATGTTATAAACCTCTAGTCACTGTTTAGAAATGAAAAAACTATGTAGGACTTTTATAAGAATCACAGGAACTCAAAATGTGAGCATGAATCCAGGCCTTTCAAAAGTGGAAGCTGCTTTCACTCTATTAAGAAGACATGGTTCTGGGAGTTTCACAGTCAGGGTGGACAGGACAACACTGCAACTTCTCCTGAAAATGTGCCAGCAGACATTTTTACCGATGTTTTCACAATGCCCTGGTGAAAATAACTACTTCCTCAAGAAGTTCTTTCATTCCTTTTTAGAATTTTACTGCTATTTTAAACAGTCGTGGCAATGGTTATCCCTTCTAAAGTCTTCCTTTTAGAAAGCAGAGTGTGGGAATGTCTTCACGGAGACCCCAATTCACCAGAACGGTGGGTGGGCATCTGTCCTTCTGTACACAAATCCTGATAGTTATGGGGCTCCACTTGCTTATTTCTCAGTGTCTTCTCAGGTCGCTGATATTAGAACCCACTTGATGTGCCAGTTTCATTTAAGAAACAATGATCAACACAGTGAGGAAAGAGTAGCTTATTTCCTCTCTTAGCAAAAATTTTTCGAGAACGAATCGGATACATAGCTGGATTTCAATTTGACTTGTTCTGGCTTATTTTCAATAATATACTTGGATCATTACCATAATACTGTCCCTGAAATCTGAACTATAATAAAAATCTCTAAGTGAGACAGGATTATAATGTATAGAACAAGAAAAGCTTGTAATAAATTCCATCGAATGACAATTCCTCTCCAAGTCTGATCTGCCTTCCCCCTAATTTCATGCCATAAGAAATAAAGTAGCTCACATCTAAAAGAAGAATGTTGTTTTATGGCCCATGATTTGAAATATTCTATACTTGAATAAACTTAGCAATAGCATGTCATCTTGCAACAGAACATCTTCCTATGCTTCTACCACACTTATTTTAAATGAAGAAATAAACTACACCAGTCAGCCAATTAACTGTATTTGTTCCGATTTCATTCTGAGAAAATGTATAAGTGGATTTTAACAAATGAAAGCAAGCTCTATTTGAAATATTAGCATTTACATGATTGTCCTAAGCGAAAAAAATTAAAAACATATGTGGTAGGTAAGAATGTGCATTTCAAGCAACTTATCAACCTAATAAGATATACTGCCAATGAGCATAACAAGAAATACTAACTTTTAAAGTAACCAAAATGAAAAAATAAGACAGTAACAATACTCTGAGAAATCACTTCTGAGAAACACTCATGGTCATTGCCATTTTCTTAGCCTTTATAAAAAGTCCTAAGAGAAGAGATAACTAGACCTTTATTTTCCCCAACTGGTCCTCCTCATAATTAGCGAGAGGAGATGCTGACCTGTCCCTCAGGAGTGAAGTCAGGCATGCACAGGAAAGCAGTAACCAGGCAGAACAAAGTGAGGGTGCAAAGACCGAGTAATGGGTGGTGTGGGAAATTCAGAACAAGTATTATTGCATCAACTGGAGTCTTCAAGGGAGGAGGGGAGGAAGAAGGAGCATGACAGAAATGAAGTAAAGGTAGGACCTGGAAAGATAAAGCCAAACAGACTTTAGGCTCCATGGAAATGCAGAGGCACCAGCACTCACAGGACTGACAGACACATTTCACTGGAGTGAGGTGGAAAGGCAGGGCACAAAGGGAAGAGGGTGAGAACTCAGAGTGCCAAATTAGTAAGGTAAATTTGAAAGACAAGCAATGACATCTAAACATGAAATGGACTTCCATCCAACCCAAACTTACTACAGAATGAAACCACAGAGAAGACAGCTGAATTAAATAATGAAGTCTGTGATGATAATAAAGATCGGGATAACACTTTAAATCTCATTAAGCAATTTCCTGTTCACCCCACAGCCCTGTGGAGAAGGCGTCTGTAAATGAAACACAGCACCTGTGCTACAAGTCAGAAAAACAAAGTTCACAAGAGTTAAGGATTAACATGTCAGTTAACTCCATGATGTTCTTCCTGTAATGAGCCCAGCGAAAAAGTTCAAAAACTGCTTTTCCCATTTACCAAGGGAAAAAGCTACACTGGTAAGTATCTGCGGACTTAGTGACCTAGGGGTGACATATTTGTATGGAGGAGGAATAGAATAAACCAACAGCCTGGGAGCCAACGAACCATGGGCTACTGAAGCACAGATGAAGATGCACAATCAAAGGAGTTCTGAGCCACAGTTACCCACTGGGGTCCACAGACACCATGTCACAAGCCGATCTCATCTACTTTCACTAATTTTATTTGGGGCTCTAACTACAAAGATGGAAATTAACATCAAAATACTACATTTCATCAGAGGAGTCAGGGACATTATTCTGAAGAATTCTAACAGCCACAATATTCTTCATTTATTGATGGAATCAAGTCATTCACTTGCGTGGTTAAACTGCAGACAGATACATTCCAATTTATTTCTCCTGCTTCTTACCTAACTACTGAAGGAAGAAACTTTCATTTGTTTTCTGCTATTTATGTTTTCTACAGTGGAAAGATGCTTCCAAAGTCCCTGATTTCTCTCTGATTAATGGCTCTGTTATCTTTCTTTCACTGAACCCTGGATACAACCTGGCCATGAGCATCACACAGTTTACCCAGTCTTCCAAGGCAGACATGGACTCATAGTCTGAGACCATGTATTATTCTAAAACTATGTCAGCCTCTTCACTGAACCCTACCAAGGCACAAACACAATGCTGACTCTTGATCCCTGTAACAGGGATGGAAATGTCCATTCAGCCACAAGAAGACCATTAAGAATTTTCAAAGTTATGTTTAACAGTAAGTTTGATGATCAGTCTCTTCAGCACAGTGTGTGCCCCAAAGGCAAATAAAACCTAGAAATTACCAACCAGTCACCAGTTTTACTGTGGCTTCAAAGCCTAAAAGAAAGCCTGATCCAAATATGCAGAATTTATTATACAGATTAAGAGGAGAGGTATGGAGACCAGACGAGAGCTCTGAACATTAGACGTCATTTAATTTTAGGGAAACTGCTTCATCAGGCCCCATGTTTGCTAACATCTGTGAATCAAGGTTGATGGGACCAACTCCCAAGCATGGGTATAAGTCAGTGTGAAATGGGCATCAGTTGTCGCTATTTACTCCTTACACTGGAGCAAACCAGCTAGGCATTCTGTCATTGGACATCTGCTCAACGCTAGCAGTGAGGGCATATGAGTGTCCAGCACTGTAGCTAATTTTAAAGTTTGAAGCTGACAATGGAATGACTGAGTTACTTTCCAACCTCTTCTTTGTGCATGTGTGGAACACTGCTTGGCATGATTAAGTACTGGCTCTCAGATTATAGGAAAAAATCCCACTGCCTTTCTAATAGAGTGGCAGCAGAAAAAGAAGCATTGTTGCTATCACTTAACTTCAGTTCTGGAAGTAAAGCCAGATCGTTGCTGGTCACACATGGAAAAATCAGAGAGCTCTGCTGCTAACTGATAAGGTCATGAGACCCTGCTGAAGCAGCTAAATCAACTAGTCTTAGGACTGCTAAGAAAAGTGAACAGCAGGAACCTCTTCCCCTCCCGAAGGAGAGTGCGTGCAGCTTCCACTGAGCTGTGACCAACTCTGCAGAGGCTGGGTGTCGAGGGTGACAGGGAGCAGCAGGGTCTGCTCTGATGCCCACATGGATGTGACAGTCCTAGTCTTTCTGTCAGCCTCGGGATGGCAGCACTCCTTCAGTGCTCTAACAAGCCACTTCAGGTAACCAACTGCACAGTCTACACATCGGGTCACCAAACGTTCTCCTGGGTGTCAGAGAAAGCGGAGGAAAGGGAGGCAAAGCCAAGCTGCAAATGTGTCCAGTGAAGCTTCAGAGAAAACAATGGACCGACTCATCTTGCAATTTTTCCTTTGATTACAAAAGCTGACCACCAAGAAAGGCTCTTGAGAGGATGCCATTTTTGGCTGCCAAGAAAATTCCTAGAGCCTGAAGCACACGCAGAGCTGGAACAATAAGGAACATACCGGGCCAAGCCTACAAGCACTGTACCGTTTACATCCTTACTTCAGGACACCACACAGCTGCCACCAGCACAGTTAGGCCAGGACAAGAAACTCAGGTTCATCCTATTTCTCAGAAAAGCCCCAAAACAAGTAGGAGGCAAGTGCTAGCTGCTGAGATTCTGCTCATGTTAACTGAGTTTAAGCATTTACTGGTCCAAATCACAAAGAAGACACTCAAATCTGGCTGGCAAAGAGCACCTCAGCAGTGGAGATGTGTCATTGAAAGGTTTTCAAAATCTACGGCACCATCAGTCTATTCTCTCTTTGAGGAAGTTCATTGGGTTGGCAAAATATGGTGATCCAGCAATTGAACTAAGCTAGAAAAACATAGAAAAATGCAGACAATTGTAGAAAGGCTGTATTACTTATAGGCTTGTTTATGATCTCACAGGACTGAAAATACTACTGATATTTTTAAATTTCTAAAAAATTTTTTTCAATACTGATTAATAGAAGATCATTTCGATAAAATATGATTCATGCATTCCATACAGCCTTTAGGAACAATAAGGTAGTTTCTATATATTATTAGGCGAAACAAAAAAAAAGAAGTTGCAGCAGAACAATGTGACCCTGTTTCTATATTATATGCCTAACTGTGTAAGTATTTATGCATCAAAGTGCCCAGAAGTTTCCATACCAAACTGCTAACAGTGTTACTTTGAGGGGTCAGAATTTAAGAATTTTCACCTTCTATTTTATTCATGTTTGCCTTATTTAAGTTTTATAGCAGTTTCACGTATTTTTGAATTAGAAACCTATGCTCTTGAAAAGATGATAGATAACAGCACATTTCTGTTGTATGGAAAAACAGCTGCAGGTGTACATTTACAATGATAGTATATTATTTTTTAATCATGCCCTTAGGGTGTTCACCATAAGTAGTGCCACTTTCTGGATTTGTAACAATTTGCCACTTCCACAAGTAAAAAGGGTTTGTTTGTTTTATGAGGTCTTTGTCAGACTAGGTAACTTGTGACATGAAAATATCTTTCAAAGATGGGTGCTGGTGCCACCTGTCACTCTGCACAGCGCTTGCTGAGTGCATCGCTGGCATCTGCACACAGGCAGAACACTACCAACCGAGAGACATCGAATACAGAACGTGCCGTCTAGTCTTTGGGATATGCAAGAATTGCATTCCTTTTTGCTCAATGTCAGCCCAGGTACACGGTGATCCTGGAGCTGGGCTCTGTTGTGGCACAGGCAAGGAGGTGGCACAAAACCCCCTCAGTTGCTCCTCATCAGCCACCAAGATAAAGTCACGGTGCTCCTTGCTCCCCAGCAAGGGCTCAGGAAGGGCTGTCCGTCCTGTGGCACCACTTGGGTGGGAGCCTGACATTAGCCACAGGACACCAGTTCCAGGGACCCTCGCTCCAATGCCCAACCTTGCTACCCTCCTGCTCCAGTGCAACTTGTAATGCATGGAAATATTTAGACATCTGACTAATACGAATTAATTTTTAACATAACTGACAGTGCAGAGAAAATATTTTAACTAGGAAACCCTTTTTCTTCATTACAATACTTTACTGACACAATACCTTACAGGTAAAGAATGTCCTTTGTAGATGGTCAGTCACAAGGCCTCCCTTCTGCGGCTGCTGTGTCAGGCATCAGCACCACTGGGCTGCTGTGCTGTGGATTTACCACGCGGAAGCCCTCAAGCAGGGCTGCACACAGGTCACAGCAAGTGACCCAGCACACTGGCAAAATCCCCCACCCCACCCCACTGCCACCCTGTCAAGCTCTGTAAAATGCAAATCTGAACTATACCTGATCAACACTGAAAAGTGTCTCCCTGCACTTCAGTCAAAAGGTCCCCAGACTGTTTTGCCAACTTCCCTTAGCATTGCACATCTGCTACCTTTGCCTCCACCTCCTTTTGTGTGTTTCTCTCTGTTCTGTCGGCCTTGCTCTCAGGTCAGCCTACCAAACTCTTCCCCAGATCTTCTCAGAGCCCACCCTCTGACCTGAGGCAGTTCTCCTGCACCTCTTCCTATTACCCTGAGTTACTGTCAGTATAGCATTCATCAGCATGTGAAATCATCCTATTCCCTTGGTTCCTTGTTGTGGTTGGTTGGTAACTCTTACCTCAAGCATCAAAGTTCTATTAGTCAAAAATGTGTCAGCTTCACTCAGCTCTGGAGCCCACCAAGCCAGAACGCTTTCTATCCCAGAACGGAGGCTCAGTGCACGGGTACATTCCAGTTACAGAGGAGCACAGCACAGTTCACACACGCCATGCCTTCACGGTTACTTTGAATCATACTTCCAGCTATGTGACTGAATTTGGCTAAATCTGAAAGTCCTTTGGTGGAGTTTTGGGGGTCTTCTATGTAGAATGTCAAATAATTTAACTTCGTCCTTTCCTATCCTTATTCCTTTTCTTTCTTTTGTTTAATTGCGCTGGCTAATGTTTCCCGAACTACATTGAATAGCAGTGCTGATAGTGGACAACCCTGTCTTGTTACTGATTTTAGAGTGAAAGCTTTGTTTTTTACCATTTAGTATGACATTCAGTATTGGTTTGTCACAGATGGCTTTTACCAGATTGAGATAAAGATCATCTATGCCAATTTTCTGTAAGGTTTTTATCATGAAAGGGTTGTTGGACTTTGTCAAATGCTTTTTTCTGCATCTATTGAGTTCATCATGTGAATTTTCTTTGGCTCTGTTGATATGGTAATATTAACACTCAAAAATCAATAGCATTCTGGTACACAAATGACAAACTCCCTGAGAGAGAAATTAGGGAAACAATTCATTTCACAACAGCATCAAAGATAATGAAATACTTAGGAATCAACAAAGGAAGAAAAAGATCTATACATTGAAAATGACAGAACTCTGAAAAAGGAGATCAAAGAGGACATCCGAAAATGGAAAGATACCCTTCGCTCTTGGGTAGGAAGGACAACACAGGGAAAGCAGCCATACTCCCAAAACTGTTGCACCGATTTAATGCAATCCCAATCAAAATCCATTAGCATACCTCACAGAACTAGAGAAAACAATCCTAAACTCCGCTTGCCACAAGAAGACACCTATAATAGCAAAAACAATTCTAGGCAGCAAAGGCAAGTTAGGGAAGCATCACAATCCCTGAGTTGAATTTATACTACAAAGCTACTATGATAAAAATAACATGAAACTGGCAAAAAGAAAATACGGCAACAGACCTGAGGATCAGTGGAACAAATTAGAAGATGCAGAAGCAACTCCAGACACACTCAGAGCCACCTTGTCTTTCACAAAGGAGTCAAACATGTTCACTGGAAGAAAGACAGCATCTTTAATAAAAGCTGCTGGAAAAACTGGCTTTCCACATGCCAACAGCTAAAACTAGTGTATTACCATGCACTAAACTAAAATCAAAAAGGATCAAAGATCTAACTATGAAAAGGGATACACTAAACCTGCTGGAAGAGAAAACATATTGAACTCTTAAAGGCATAGGTGCAGGCAAAAACTTCATGAACAAAACCCTAATTGCATGGGATATATTACAAAGAATTAACAACTGAGATCTGACCTTTTTACACATCAAAACCTTTTGCACAGCAAAAGAAAACAATACAGTAAAAACCCAGAGAGTGGGGAAAATTTTAGCTAATTTTTCCTCAGACAAAAGATCTAGAATATAAAGAACCAAAAAAAAAATCAGATACCCTAAATTTAAAGACCCAATCCAAAAATGGGCATCTCAGCTAAAGTACAAATAGCGAATAAATATATGAATATATAAACATTACTGGTAATTCAAGAGATGCAAGTTAATATAATACTGAGATTCCATCTCACTCCAAAAAGAATAGATATTATCAAGAAATCAACCAATAACAAATGCTGGAGGGGTGTTAGAAAAAGGCACCCTTCTCCACTGTTGGTGGGAATATAGACTGGTACAATCACTGGGGTAATCAAGGCAAAAATTCCTCAAAAAACTAGGACCAGAGGACCATTTGACCCAGTTCTTCCCCTTCTTGGTATCTTCCTAAAAGATTTAAAAGCATCATACCACACAATAGATGCATACCCACGTTTATAGCAGTATAGTTTATAATAGCTAATCTTCAAAACAATTCAAATGCCCATCAACAAACCAATGGATAAAGATATGGGGTTTTTTAATACAATGGAGTACCACTTAGCCATGAAGAAGGATAAACTTGTGACTTTTCTAGCTAAATGGATGGACCCTGAGACCATACTCTTCAGTGAAATAAATCTGACACACATGCAAACAGTGCACTGTTTCTCTGGTGTGAGAAACTAAAAGTGGAAATAAGGACCAAAATGTATAATAGATATTGTGAAACAGGAAAATTTAGTTCAAAAGCAAAGGGGAACTATAGAGGGAGGAAGGAGAAAGGAAGGAAGGGAGAAGAATAGGTTGAGAAAAGAAGGGGAAAATGGAAACAAAGCTTCTGTAAATGAGGGAAAGAGGGGCTGAAGCAAGGGGTGGGAATGAGGAAAAAGCAGCAGGACACATCATGTGCAGTAGTTATAAATTCCCTATGATGAACGTGATCATTATATACATATCATTATGTATATCTAAGTTGTACCAGCAAATTTAATAATAGAAAAATAAACACACACACACAAAATCACACTCCTAAATTATCTGAAAGGCTCCGCCCTCCTCTGTGGAAGCAGGAAGCACCTGTCCGCTGATGCTGTCTGCTTCATTCGAACGCAGCCACAGAACCATCCTGACTTCCACACAAACTCGTCCTTGAAGGCAGCTTTGGGGTCAGCGCTTCCCCATCACCAACCCCCAGCCCTGGGGGCACAGACACAGGGCCAGCACGCAGAGGAAGCTGGGGTAGGCAGATCTCTAGGAGAGAGGGAAACCGTGATATGAACATCTAAGCCAAGCCGGTCTGTCTGAGAAGGGCTGGCAGGTGGTCATTACTTTGCCACACAAGGTCCCCTGCAAACACAGCTGAAGGAAGGCTTCAGCTGCTGAGCCACGGGCAGCTCTGGGCCTTCACCAAACCAGGCACTGAAGCCTGGCCTCGCAGCACGCCTTGCTCTCAGGTTTGCAAGGACAGGACTGGAACTTGCCCAACACTGCAGTAGCTCCTTGGTCCCTGAAAGTAGGCTAACACCCAGCATTACAACCTGGTCCTAGCCACTGCACCTCCCCCGAGAGCGAGGTAAGACCACTCACACCCAGCTCAGGGGGATCTGCAGGTGTTTTGGCTGAGCCCTGGAAAGAACAGGAGATGAGATGCTCCAGTCCTGCCCAACACTGTGAGCATGAAGTAGCTGTGCATAAGCCCTGGGGTGGAAATGCGGCTTCAGAACCGCAAAGCAGTGCAGATGAATGACGATAACCACTCCTGTACCGCATACATGCTGCAAAGGATTGGCTAACTCATTCCATCTCAGAATATTCCCTTTCAGATTTCATTTTACAGCAGTCACTTTACAAATTAACCTTAGGCCAGATTCAATCAGGAGGCCTATGGGATGAATTCTCAGGGAAGATGGTCACACAGTGAATATCACCAGATAAGCACCGATAAGGTTATAGGAGCCAGTGTGTCTCGCCGAAAATCTGCAGATGTTTCTGATACAGCATCCTCTGCGATCCACGGGCCGCCCTTAACACTGAACACATAATGGTGAGATGTTATTGCCTTATTGATAAAAACCCTTTTTATTCCAAAACATCTTTTGGAAGCTACTGTGCCACTAAGCTAAGAAGCAAAAGGATGAGGAATTTCCTGGTCTCTCAGCTGATTAGCTACTCATGTGAGAATGGGAACTAAAGACCTTGCATTTGATAAGCACACATCTCACGTGTGTGCAAATTTTTAAAAGAACAGAAAAGAAATAACGGGAGACAGAAATTCAAATCAGTCTAATATACTCAAGACAACCAGACACCATAAAAAAAAAAACTCCATAGCAACAAAATACAAGACATTATTTATGTAGAGTCACAACTAGATGAGCTCCAGATGTATTTTTTAATCTACTCTCCACACGTTTTTCTGCTTAATAAATATAACATCCAACTTGGAATATGGTTGAAATACTGAATTGCCTAAATTTTGTCTATCCTTGTCTGCTGTTAACTATTTTGAGCTCTCTCCCCATCCGGCAGCCACTCCTGAAATCCTAAGTGCACAGGCTTGCCAGAGCCAGAAAAAATGATTGCAGTCCACAGATTTGTTTCTTCTATTTTCCCAAAACAGAATCTCATATATTTAAAAAAATGCCCTCAAATTTTGTCACTATGTAGCTGTCAGAGTCATTCTGTTCCTCTTCAAAACTCTCAACTTTAAATTCATCTCTGGTGCTACTGGTACATTTGCAGCTCCAGGAAGTTACCAGGTACCATCACAACGCTCAGATTGTATCTGAGCAGAATCATCCATCAATCAGTCTCAACTGGATGGAAGTTTCTGGGCCAACTTGGACAAGAACACGGGACAGGTTTCATTTTTCTGCCAAGATCACTTCCAAGACATTGGCTAATTAACTATAAAAGCTTTTTCAAAACAACTTTGAGCCTGGCAAACTTTTTCCCTACCCAAACAGGAAAAACAGGTTAAAAAATAAAAGCACAGGTTCACTGTGTTAAAACAGGTTTTCTTTACCAAAAAAAAAAAAAAAAAAGCCTGTATTTGCCATAACTTCAATTTATTTCCAAGTCTACTTTTCTTCCCTTGTCCTCAAAAGAAGCATGATTTGAAGTTACTAGAAGAGTAGTTACTGAAACCGGAACTATTTGCTTGAATTTCATCTCTACCATTGGTCATGGGATAGATGGTGGGTCAATTAGAAAGAACCTCTTCAAGCTCTTTGCTAGGAGAACACAAACAATTTCTTCTTTCTTTTGGAAGGAAAACTCCTTGGCTACTGTAGAGATACAATTTGGATGGAGAGATGTTCTTACAGTGGAACAGTCATTATCCCTCGTTTGCTGACTCTGAAAACAGAACAAAACTCCTGGGTTAAGTCTTCTGGCTTCCTCTCAGCAGGAGTGCTGATGTCCATGAGAGGCCGGTAATGGGTACTGGAGATTCTGGTGTTAAGGACCCAATCACACAGGTTCTACAACAAATCACGATGTGCTACTTCTGCTTCTAGAATCAAAATCTTATGTAATTTACATCTTAAGTCATCACACAATTTCCTCATATGCCCAGATATAAAGAAAAACCCCATGTAGGTGAGAAATTTCAGTCATCATTTACCAGCTCCCTATTGGCTCATTCTGGCTAGAGGAGGGGTCTCCCTAATAAAAGAAGGCGTCCTCAAAAGCCCATCGAGTAGACATGACTAAGCATTGTCAGTGCTGCCTCACCTAACTGCAAGATCCCTGGCAAACAGTATAAACAATTAACACTGCCTGGTAAAGATGGAATGCAGTCAACACACACACTAGCTCTGTAGGCCATTCTAACAGCCTGGGGGTTCCCTCCTCTGCTACAGACATGCACCTAACCATGCACCGGATGTCTGAATTATCTCCTCTGGAGAGGAACAATCACAGCAGCAATCACTTGGAGGAGGACCCCTCAAGGACTAAGTACTAATCTTAAGGTAAGGACGGAGGGCAGATATCAGGCCTGGGCATAGCAAAGTCCTTTTCTGGAGAGCTCTGGAGAACCCATGAAGAAGGAGAGCATTGGATTTCAGAGGCTCTTGAAAGGAAGCCATCATAAATTTCTAATCCACAGTAGAACACTGGAGGAAATAATATGAAATGTGTACTGAATTGAGATAAAACAGACAAGGGATTCATTCCAAAGGTCCTTCTAGCAATCCAGAGCTGAGGTGATGAAGGCCCTACAGTATAGTGCTAGTTAAGGGGAAGAAAGTAGAAAAGATCCAAGGGCCATTTCACGAGAAAGAACATAATTTCACCTTTGCTGTACTTTTTAGAATTTATCATGGCCTATAAACTTCTGTCACAACTACAAGTGCTGCCAGTTAAAGAGGCACACTGTCATAAATACAGCTTATTTTAGAAAAAAATAGCAAAGTGTGAAAAGAGAACATTTCAAAGCCACCCTATCTAGAAAAGAGAGACAAGGAAAGAATAAGGTCACACAAATGATACACAACATGTCAAGTATGAAGCCAACAAGAATCACATTCTCCTGTTACATCAAAGAGCAAAAAATTAGTTATAGAATCAGATACTAGATTTTTTAAGCTGAGCTACAGGTTGTGTCCATTTAATAAAGGAGAAAATTAGTATCTGTCCTCTAGTTAGCCAGTTTTGAAAAAGTTAACAAGAGCAGATATTTCTGCTTTCCTGTTCCTTGCTCTCCCCAACGCAACATACTTTTTCTGCCACCCCAAGGAGACTGGTTAATATTGCCATCACTTTTTAAAATCATTTTAAAAATATGCTACTTTTATTTCTTTATACTGAGGCTTCTTTAAAATCAAGAAGCACTTTTTTCTAATATCAACATACTATATTCTGGAACTCTGTCCCCAGATGCCCACCCCACTGGGAAAATGGCCATGCATATATCACGTTCTTTTCACAACAAAGAAAACAGATTCAAAAGCTGATTGCTCTTCACTCCCAACAGTCTACTTCCTATATGTGTTGACAGACGAATGCCCAGAGTGAGACAACTCTCACAACTGTAGCCTAACGCATCCCCTCCAAAGTAAACAGTTCTAGTTCTTAACCTTTCATAGTTTATTAAAATACTTCTTTATAAAATATGCCATTTAATCCCCACAACAAACCTGAAGAAGAGGTTATTCCTATTTTAAGGGCAAGCCAAGGGCAGAGGATATAGCTTAGTGGCACAGCACCTGCCTGGCAAGTGCAAGGTCCTGAGTTTGATTTCTGACACCAAAAAAAAAAAGCCAAACCAACTGTGGCTCCAAGGTTGAAATTGTCCAGGTGAACGCATCCACAGGCTGGAGGCAGGATTCCAATTCTGCCCTGACTCCAGAGCAGCAAGCTCCCATTTACACTGAATGGCCCAGCACCTTTCCCAGCATCTCTGAGATGCACATTCCCCCTCGTATTCCAAAGTGGTGATAACCCTTTACTTACCTGGTCCTTCTCTGGTTTATCAGAAATGTCATTGAGACTGGAGGAAGTCAGGTTCCTATGGGTCATGGCTGGGCTGCCTGGAAAACACAAGTGCAGGCTAAGTAAGCGTTCTTTTCAGGAAACACAGCTCGGTTTACACAATCACAGACACTACTGCACAGGGATGGGAATACTGACAACGTCAGGGTTCTCCCAAGGAGTTTTCCAGAATCCAGGTTGGAGTACAAACATGATTAAATGGAAAGCAGATAATGGCCCACATACTTTAAATCTTACTGCCTGGTTTTATTTAAAGATAAATTAAACTTGGGGGGGGAAACTTCCAAAACAATAAGCATAAAAATAAATCTTCTCCCAGTTTGGCCTACTCTATGCCACTGCCTTTCCTATATGCTAATCTACCTGGCCTTATCCGATTGCTTGGAGAGACACCTCTTCACCCCACCAGCAGAACCGGACTCTGGATACGAGCCTGGATTTCCTGTCCCCAGCCCTGCCTGCACTTCCCAGAGCACAGTGCTCTGCTCCACCAGAAAAGCCACCCTTCTTCGGTGGACACTTGGGTCACTGTTAGTGGGTATCTGATCCAGAATCCTCATTGCTTACCTTAAAAGCTCCCTTTTCTCTCTCTCTGCACTCCCATCTGCCAGTCTAAAATAAACATATCCATTCTTCCTCCTTAACGCATGGAATCTCTTTCAAGTCAAAGGCTAAATTTCACTGGGAATAACATATGGAAACTAATCTTCCCAGCAATACAGCAAGCCAAGGTAAATTCACTAGAGGTCTATCCAGTTACTTGTGACACTGTTACACGTGGACAGAGAAAAGGGCAACACAGAACTGTCACTGACCACTTTCAGGAGGCCATGTGAATCAACAGAATAATGAACTTTCATTCTACAGTTGGGCCTGAAATTTCTAGGCTTACTAAGCAAAAAAAGTAACTTTCGAAAGCTGAGGTGTCTGACCCAGCCCTGCAGGGTGCTGAGTAATGCATTCATTATTAATCCTCAGTGATTCAACTCAGGTTGGTCTTCACAGCAAGAGGACAAGGGTTGAAAAGAAGCATGGAAGAAGTTCAAAACAGCTTCACACTGGCTTCGACATCTCATTCTTTAGAATACAGACTTTAATTCTTGCACACAGAAATTCCAAAACATAATTTTATAAGACTAAGTCTATTCCAAACAGGTTAATGTCTATCTAATAGCAGCTATTTAAATGATATAATCACCTTTAACTACTAGATCAGAAAGATGCATTTTCTTGAGTTAGCAAGACAGGGTATTTTCCACTCTGCTGCATTTCATTGAGTAAGCATGGCCTAGATCTCTACCTGGTAGGGTGTGTCATTCTAGAAAAATTGGAGCACAGGACGTTATTAAAGGAAAGTAACATCTGAAAAGTGCTTTATAAGCAAAATTAAAAGAATCTCTTTAAGATCATGTTTTCTTCCCTGAACCAAATGCTAGACTTTCAGTGTCCATTCAGCATAAAAGACATCAGACACAAAAGACATCAGACACAAACATGAATGCCTCCAAACAGTGCTGAGATTGAAAACACCAGAAAATGATAAATGGGGACAATTTTGCAATTATTGAAAAACAAAACATTATTAGAAGTGCATATTATGTCTGAGTAAGTGATTAATGTATTCCTAAAGCAATGAATCCATAGGAGTCTTGGTCATATCGGTAAGTTAAAATCAGCTGCTATAGGTATATAGATAAGATTGCTTTCTTCTTTTTTTTCTTTTTATTTATTTATTTATTTATTTATTTATTTTTTTTTTTGGTACCAGGGATCACACTCATGACCTCATGCTTGCTAGGCAGGCGCTTGTGCCACTGAGCTAAATCCCCGGCCAGATTGCTTTCTAATTATCAAGTTAATTGTATATAAATGGCAGTATGGAAATAACTTGAAAGAAGTTTTTCATTAAATAAGTTAACTGGGCAACAGTCTAAACATATTGATTTGCTTTGAAAAATCTTTGTAAATACTATAAAGGTATATTTTAACACAATCACTGTCTTAATTACTGAATAGGTAAAAGGCAAATGAGCAAGGTTTTTACTATGATGATAAACTTGACTGATGTGATGACTTTTCTGAGAAGTCTTGATCTCATTATTTATGAGATCTCATTATTTCTCTCATTTCTGAAACACGGTTATAATACAGCGATCTATATTTATACTAGATGGGAGGGCAGAGGTTGAAGGAAGATGCAAGAACCCAATAAGAGAGAAAAGGCTGATATTAAACAATCAGATCTATTGTCCCTCCTCAACATCTCCAGTTCCCATCCATAAAAGTGATTAATACTGCAGCGTCACTAACATTCCACTTTGTAAACCATACACTGGATGAGCTCAGAAGTCAACAGCTCCAGGTAATTAAGCAAGATGATCTGAAGTCTTCAAATTTTTCCCATCTTCTTCCCTATTAAGCTTCCCATGTCCAGGCTCCAGCACCTCAAACCAGAAACAAACACTCGTCTCTAAATCATGCTTTCCAAAGTATAGTCCCTGAGCTAGCAGCACCTAAACCCCATACCACTTATTAGAAATGCAAGTTCCTGAGCCTCACCCCAAACCACTTCTGTAAAACTCCCAGTGTGCAGCATAATAATGTGGGTTTTAGCAAACTTTCCACGTAGTTTTGAAGCATACTAAAGAGTGAAAACTGCTGCTCAAGAGACACAGCCAGCCAGGTGTGGTGGCTCACACCTGCAATCCTAGCACTCAGGAGGCTGACTCAGGAGGATCATTGCAAGTTCAAGACCAGCCTAGACTACAAAGTGAGCTCAAGGCCAGCCTGAACTGCATAGAGAGACCCTGTCTCAAAAAAGACAAAAGAGACACATCTAAGCTAGAATTGCAGAGGGGAACCCCTGACAACTTGCCCTTCTCTATGCCCCTGCTTTAAACTACCCTACCTCAAGCAAATCATTCAAGTCACATCTCTGTCACAGAAACACATGAAAAGAATATTCAGTTTTCCCTTTGAATCCTTACCTAGCCAACCAAATTTGTTTTAGAAACTCATCTTTTGATCAACTTTTTCTGGAAGCATGTTATCCAAATCAAAGACCAGGCAAGAGCCAAAAGAGATCACAAATCAGATTACATGTGGGATCAGGAATGTGTGTGTGGATCTAGGCAGACCCAGGAAACTGTTGTACAACAGGCCTCTGACAACGGTCTATTGTGCACAGTTTGCAACTGATATGCAGTAAGACACATGGTCAGAATAACACAGTGCTCCCTATTTAGAATTTTGATCTATAATGTAAATTTACTATATACAGTGAGTAGGGGGGTCTACAGAAAAATGTCACTTGGGGATGTCCTGGAGCAGGTGGTGAAAGCTACTCCAAAGCTACCCTTAGTGGGCCCTGTCCATCTAAAACCCAGGGCATACAACTGTCTATGATTGTTCTTGGCCCAAAGAAACTATTTTTTCTTAATTTTGATTTTAAAAAGAGAAGAACCACTGTCAAGTGCATAGTCATAATTAATTTCCATATCACTGTTTTCTAGCCATAAGGTGAACAAAGATTTAGAGAATCACATTTTCAAGCAGTTTCACACAGTCAAAAACAATTTCATTTTCAAAGTACCCACTTGGCAGGTACATAGTGTTTCTACAAAAATTAATCACATTCTGTACTAAGTTTAAAAACTACTATTCTTTAGCATACATGTAGCGATTCATAAAGTCTTTTGCAATTGTCTATTAGATACAGTAAAAATGAGAGAAGGCCCTGCAGAGGGAAAAATTGCAAAAAGAATAACTACACTTGTTGCCTAGATCTTATAACCTGAACAGCTGCTTCTAAGATAACAATATGCAATATATTAACTAGCATTAATTTCCTAGTATTTTTTTGAAATTCTGTATCATTTCTATCCTTTTTTCTGTTTTGCTTTTTAAAATAATAATAAATAATTAATAATGTGTGAAGGGGGCCGGGGATGTAGTTCAGCAGCATAGCTCCTGCCTGCCAAGCACAAGGTAGAAAATGTGATTCTCTAAAGCCTTGTTCCCCTTATGGCCAGAAAACAGTGATATGGAAATTCCTAAAAAAGAAAGAAGGAAAAATTGGGTGAAGAGCATTTACAACACAGGAGAAAGATGATTAAAGTGTGGACATAAGAGATGCACATGGGAAGAGAACACAGTGACATGTAAACCCCTTGCCTCACACCCCCCTGATGAGGCAATAGAGAGCACAGGTGGGAGCTGTCACAAAATTCTCGTGGTCTAGAGAACATACTGGAACATTCTAGAGAACATTAAGACTAATTTAATATGAAAAGACTTTTCAGCATAAAAATAAGTGAGGTAACTTACATAAAATAGACATATAAATGAATCTGCATGCTCGTATAAAACTTCAGAGGTATGAGTTCTATTTAAACTAACAACACATAATTTTCAGAAACACGCACTGCTAGAGTCTAGGGCTGGAAGCATCCACAAGGGTCCTGTGCGCAAGCCTAGTCCTGGACCTGTGGCACTGAGGAGGTGGTGTGAGTGGAAGGAGGTGGGGCCTAGCAAAAGGAAATGAAGATCAGGCCCTGCAGGGGCTCCTCCGCAGGGGTGCCAGGGACTCAGCCTCTTCCTGTGTCCTGTGCTTCCCAGCCGCTGAGTGAACAGCCCTTCTCTGCCCTTCTCTGCCCCGAGCTCCACCATGAGACACTGTGCTCTGTAGGCTCCAGGCAACAGAGACAAAAGACTGCAAAGTGAGCCCTGTAAAACAATGAGTCAGAATAACCCTTCCCAGTATCAGCTGTTCCTCTTAGGTATTTACACCAACAACGGAAAGCTGACTGCTCTGGACTGCTCTGCTATCACTTCATTCCGCATTCCCGCAGATACTCCTTGCCATCTCTCCCATTTATACTGACATAAAAAACCTGCTAGAAGACATCTACATCGACACCAATGGTCAGCTGAACTTCTGCACTACCAGATACTTTAACCAACACATCTTACACTTTATAGCGACATGGTGAGGCTAACATTATTATTGCCACTTTATGGATAAAAAAAATGAACTGCAAAAAGGGTAAGTGGCACTAGGAAAATACAAACAGAAAATAGTAAAATCATAATTTAAACTTGCATTTATCAATACCAATCCCACCTCCTAATGACGAAAACTGATCTCTGTGTCATTCACGTAAATAACACACAAACTTCTTCCCCACGAAGGGGAAACATACAATCAAAAAGGGTTTACTCTATTTACATGCCAATTATGTGCCATATAACACTGCTAAGGATGTTTTAGACAGACACATTCTTACTTTGCAGCACAGCTCTTCTCAAAATTAAGAATTGTCTGCAGTGCCTCAGGCACACTTGGCCAGCACTCTACCACTGACCAGCACCCCAGCCTGAGTGTTATTTATCTTTTTCTCTCCATGAAGAAGGGAATAAATGTTGAACTCTGCCACTCTGTTTGCCAGTGTCATTAAACAGTAGCACCAAAGCACAGCTCTGTGACAGAGAAGAAATACACTAAAAGCAACAGCAGTACAGTTACTAAAGACTCTGCATGTCCTGCTTCACATGCGGCCACTGTTTTCATGCTGACTTTCCACAGTTCAAGTTCTTCCAATTGCAGTTTCTTCCCACATCAACCTCCAGAAATAGGGACATAAGGGGATGAGACTAACTCGCCTGGGGTACTCGCTTGGGATTCCCCCAGGTGCAATGGCTTTGTTTTCCTTAGCAACGGGTTATCAAGAGCTATCCCCACCAAAAACAATACTGTAACAGGCAAGTCATTAAGACCCTCCAATCCTTTCTCATTCCACCCTTTAAATAAGAAGCAGAAATGCCTAACATGTAAATGTCAGACTAAGGAAAGCTAACAGTAGCATCAGTCACTAGGAACTTTTGAGGGAATCTTATAATTAAGAAAAACCAGCATGGGTATTTTGGCTTTTCCATTTTTATTGTTCCATTCAGAAGATTTTTATTGCTTTTGTTCATGACTATCATAATTCCACTGCAGGACCATGGGGTCGAGGCCCTTAGTTCTGTCATGTGCACTGATCAAGTCTCTGGACTGCTCTGCTATCACTTCATTCTGCATTCCCGCAGATACTCCAACATGATTGGCGCTTCAGGAATATCTGTAAATGAGTTATCAGCGGAGAGCCACCTGGCCTCCTTCCTGTGAAGAGAGATGCTGTCTACATCTCCACCAGCTTCACGTCAGAAACTTGCAGACAAACAAGGAGAAATCAGTAGCTGGCCCAGAGCTAACAGAACCAAAGGCCTCTTCCAGACTTGTCCACAGTGCCTCAGCCAATGCAGGGACCAGAGTCGGGCAGAAAGCCATAAAGCCCCAGCAGGGAGGTACCAGGGTGAGGGCCCAGAAGAGATAAAGCAGGTGTCAGGGTGACAGGCGCTGGGCCATGGAGTGCAAGGGAGGGGACAGAAATAACCTGAAGCATGGGATAGACTCAAAGTGGAGCAAACTTGGAGGAAAGAGATATCACAGAGCCAGATAACTACATCAAGTATGTGCACGAAGTGGGCCAAGCTGCAGCGGTTCCTAAGGCGCGTGGCAGAGATGAGGGAGGCGGCGGCAGCCTCGCCCGTGGGGTGGAGACAGCGCAGCCCCACAGCACTAGCCCCCAAGGGCACTGCTGTGGCTTGGCCCTCGGGTCCTCCCTCTGGGTCCGCCGTCCATGCCGGGGGTGTCTGCGCATCTCCACTTCCTTTGCTCCCATTTCTGAGTTAGTTCATTTTTTCACTACTCTGTGAGCTTCACCCAAGACTGGGATTAAATCCTAGACATCCTGGGATGCAAAATCTATTTCTCCTGCCTCCTCCTCCTCCTTTTCTTCCTCTTCCTCCATATATGTATGTGGAGGGAGTCCCTGGGGATTGGACCCAGGGCCTTCATGCCACACTATACCCCCAGCCCTTTTTTAGTTTTTATTTTCAGAGGGGCTTCACTAGCTGGGCTTGGAATTGTAATCCTCCTGCCTCATCCTCCCAGAAGATGTCTCTTCCAGTTCTTTTAACTTGCAACTTGCAACCACAAAACTTCTGAATTCTTGGTGATCCCTATCCTAACAATGTGGTTCTTGTAAGAGAAATTTTCTCTTATTAACAGTACATGGTCTACACGGCTCCATGCTGCTCATCTCCCCCCAATATTCCGGGAATTGAGCCGTTATGGTTTAAAGCTGCCTAGGTTAAATTCAGACTAGGATAAAGCTGACTAGAAAAACCTGGGTTGCGAGGTAGAAACAGCCCCATTCCATGTTTAAGGAATTTATGGAATGTATCTTCCCTGGGCATCTGCTGCCCATATTAGGAAGCACCCTTCGCCGCCCAACTCTAGACCACCCTACAGACGCCCCCTCCAATGAATGTAGAAAGCCATTCAAACTAACCAATGCCTTCTGCTTCTGTGACCACACTTGCAAAGACCCCTCCTCCCTTTGTTCGGTAGTTTTAAAAGCCATGCTCCAGCATACCTCGTGGCTCTCTGTTCCTGCGTGTTCAGTGGGCCCCACGCATGCTTGGACAATAAAACCCCTTGCCTATTGCATGAGATGGCGTCTGTTGACTTCTTCCTACATGCGGCAGGAGTCTCAATTCTCACAGTTCTGAATATTTTTTATCATGATTTAAAGACAGAAAATACTTTAAAAAGTATGTCATCCTCTCTCTTCACGCTCACATACACACACACACACACAAGCAGACACAATTGTGAAATTCAATAAACAGGAACGTCTCTATAAAGTATTGGAAAGAATCTGTGGTCCTTAAGATAAAACATATTCGTGATTCTGTAACAGTTCTCTTTTTCCCTATCTCACATGCACATACACATTTATAAACATACATACACATAGCGACACCCGTGTATGCACAGGATATGAAAATGGACAAAGTAATTATTCTATCCAAGAAACATAGGTGGACATACATAAAACAAATGGAGATCTTCTTATCTTACAAAAATAGAAAGACAAACGAAAAGGTAACTGCAGCCATCCTATGCTAGCTGGTAAAAGGGTACATGGGGAAAGCCTAAACAACAACATATTAGAAATAGAAATAAACCTCTCTCTACCTTCATTCCAAACAGGCACTGACCCACAGCGATGGTAAGTCAATGCCCCAAAGGCAAGTTAAAGAGGAATTTCAGTAGGCCCAGCAAGGCACGTCATTCCAAGAGCAGGACATGTACTTGTGCGTGTGTGATGTCTGATTACTCTCTCACATCTACATTTAGACACAAGATCCAAGACACAGGAAAATCTCACCAATCAGATGCATGGTGGAGTTCTCCAATTTGACAAAGTGTCTAAGCTTAAAATACTTTAAGAAAGAATCAATTCAGACTGGTAAACAGCAAATGACTGACTAAGTGAGTTTATCTCTTTAACCTTCCTAGATACTTAAAAAAAAAAAGTGTAAAAACACATCAGTGAAAGGAGGTGGCAAAAGACCAGCAGAGACAAGAGACCTGGAAAACTGTAAGAAGAAAAGCAAACAAAGCAACAGAACCTAATACCACTTACACTACTCAGAAGTTGCCATGTCAAATGCAGAGCTGCACAGAGCCACAGCAGAGTTTCCCTGCAGGACTCTGAAGAAACTCCACCTGAGAGAACACAAGCAGAGCGGAGCCATGAACCAGGTACAGGCTGGGAGAGAGGGAGGGAGAGAGGGACAGACACTCTAGGGAGCTCTCCCACGCGGACAGAAGGCCACAAGGTGCCACCCACAAGGCAGCGCTACCATAGAGAATTCAGGAAGGGACAAGGCAACCGTGCAGCTGTCTGTACCTCAGAGCAAATCCTTCCACATCTGCTGACTGAGAGGACACCTTGGCACAGCACTTCCTGCCATGATAAAACCAATGTTCCTTTTTAATATAAATGGACAACTGAGGATCATCAGACATTTAAGACTCAGACATCATAAAGAAAACACACATGAAACAACCATACAATTAGAAAGCTCAGAAAGTCTACAGAGAGATTTGAAGTTATATTGAGACAACATGTTATGAAAAATAAAACAAGGAACAAGAAAAAGGTTTTAGAATGGACAAAGATTCCTTGAACCATATGCATACATGTATATGAGATCTCAAAAATAAAATCTCCTAAAGTGAGTGTTAGAAAAGAACAAACTCTTCCATAAGGCAAGGAGAGAAGGAACACAGCCTGAAAATGTGAGAGAACAGATCACAAGTAAGGAGATTCAATCCAGAAAGGCCAGTATCTGATTACTATGAGTTTTATTAAGCCAGAACAAGGAAAAGGGAGGGAAGAACACTATCATGAGATCATTCCAGGGCTGAAGGACATGTTTTTTCCTATAACAAGGGCCTGGAGGGGAAAGTAAAACAAACTACACAAAAATTAATACAAAACCCAGTCCTGTATGCAAATGAATCATTGTGAGGCTTTGTAGCATCAAGAATGAAAAGGATTTGCTAACATTTTCCATCTAGAATTAGAGCTTGGAATTCTCTTAAACAGCAGAAGCTAACGCTTCCTAACAGAAGCTAAGAGAACTGTTCTAGAAGAAAATGATCTTCCGCCAAGAACTCTACACGCTTCCAAATCATCAAGTGATTGTGAAAAAGTCATGGAAACTTTCAGAAAAAAAGTCTTCTAAATGTTAACATTAATACACCTTTCATTTGAAGTTGCCTGACAATGTGATCAGCAAAGCTCCCACCGAGCACAGTAAGGGAAGGACAGGCCAGAGCATCTCTGCTTCAAGGCCCAAGGCCTCTGGTCTCTGGGGAGCAGGAGGCAGTGGAGCAGACAGGGAAGAAACGAGGATAGACAGATTTACCAGAAGCAGTGTGAGGCATGCTGTGGGCTTACTAGTACCCTTGAAACACCGAAAGAGCATGAAAACACAATGCAACTTAAACAGTCAAACAAAGGTCATAAAAGATCACCCACTCATAGGTCATTAAATAGTTGTAGGGTAAACTATGTTCATAAATTCATAATTAAATTCTAATTATGGATTTCCAACTGAGGGGGCAAAGAATATGATTTACTTATAAAGACAAGAAAGTAAATGTGACCAATATTGACAACAAAACTAAAAGAAGCAATGGCAGAGCTGAAAGTCAAAGGGAGAAGAGTAATGAAAATGAAAGTAGGGTGTGACCTGCTTACCCCACAAGGTAACATTTCCAAGTCCTGCAAACACTTGTTCAAAACCACCAAAGCACAAATACTTACAGCCACTAATTCAATCTGTAACAGAACTAAGGGTAATAGTAAAAACATATTTAAAGGGAAGAAAAGTGCAGAAATAAAATGTTTTCTGTCAAGGATAAACTAATAAATATCGAGAGTGAAAACTCAGAAGTGGCAAAATAAGGTTCTTCTTATATAGAAATATGAAGATAACCGTGAAAACTAAAAGAGAAACATGAGACTATTGAAAGGGTTAAAAGTGGCTGCTACAGGGACAGGCCTAAAAAGAAGAGAAAGCAAAGTATTTTGTTTACATTAGAAGTCTCTGCGCTCTTCAAGTTCATAACAGCCGTACAAAGTGCTTTAATAAAGATATAGTACTACGTTTCCCCTATATTGTGTCACTATTAACCAATGTACTGGCCTTGGAACCATCTAAGATCAAGCAGAAACTTTAAGGTCTAGTAGCCAACCTTAGCAGATTTAATTTTGTCAAATTCTAATATAAATTTGGAAATCAAAAAATATAAAGTTTATAAAATAAACTTTTAATACTTTAATATGCTCCATGAAATACTATTTACCCTATTTTTTAAATTACAGTAAGGGAAATTTTTTCCCAAAAGTGCTGCCTAAATTATCAAGGATTTTAATCTGAAGTTTTAGTTACCAAAAACCCTTACACCTGAAAAGTATGAGTATGTGTAAAAAAGCAAAACGTTTAGCAAAGTCCTACATCTGTAGCCATTTACGCAGGCAGAGGTGGGTATAAACATGGGTATATGTGTAGAAACAGTCTTAGACTGAGGACTTCACAAGGCTAACAAGACAGTCTCCAGGCCTCCACTACACACGGCTGCTCCTCCTCCTGCAGTCAGGGCTTGGAAAGCAGCTCTGCAGGAAGCTGTTCAAGTCGCTGCAGAGTTCAGTAACTCCTGGAGCACTGCCAGCTCATGGGGTGGATCCACACTGAGCCCTTGGCGGCCCCCGGTCACCACAGTGTGGGGCGGCATAGGAAGCTCCACAGTGGCTTGGCTGGAAGAAACCTTGACCTTAGCTCATTTCAGTACCTGTTATTCTGACTGAGGCACAACGGTGTATCATTTTCTCAGTTTACTACTAAAGCAACATGGACAGTGAGTTGGTTGAATAAAAAAGCAAGTGAAAAATATGTGAATCAGATACTTTGAGAATGCTTCATTGGGTCTAGTTATCCAAGTTAAAAACTGCTTAAATCAGCGGGCAAAGGTATGTCCTAAAACTTCCTTTTCTGCTGAATCAAGATACAGAGAAGAGCTCTGTAATTCCACCAGTACAAAACTACTGGAAATTCCTCACAGTTGCACATTAGCTCTGGATCAGCAATATAATACAGAGTGCACAGTAAACTTAGATAGCCCAGAGGGAAGATTCTCTGGAAAATTTGGTATATTTAATTAGAGATATAGCTCATATCAGAATCAAAGGGCACATGGAGTTTATCTAACTAACATCTTATCCTTATGAACTACTTACTTCCTAACATTTTTTTCTCCTATAACATTAGACACAATCGGTTTCCTAATATCTGCTTATATTCTTTTGGTGGTAATACACTTGTCACCTATAAGGCAATCCATTTCACTGATACATGTGATAAACTATCTCAATGGCAACAGCATTTCTATGGACCAAAAGACAGTTTGTACATTATACTCAGGGTGTCAACAAAAGTGCACACATGCTCAGAAAGATCTGACTTCCATTTAAATACACCTAATTTCCACTAGTCTTTTTAAAAGTAAGCTACATCTTATGTGCTCCCAGATTTAACTAAGACATTTCATGAACAGAGGTTGTTTTATCTTTTTACAATTCTCTAGCACCAGGGAGCAAGACCCTGCAGGCTTCATTCCATCCAGAAGCTAGGGCACAGGCCCACTGGTGGGAAAGCCCTGCTTCTCCTGTAAGGAAGAGGGGACTGAATCCTCACTGATAAGAGCATCCCCAGCCTGAATGTGGGGAAATCAAAACCTGCATCAGGTTATCAATCCTCTTGGAAAAAAATCAATGGTCTCTACAAGTTATATGGCATCCTTATCCAAAAAAGTCAGAAATCTCAAACAAACATCTTCTGCACAGAAATGTTCATCCATAAGATCTAATTCTGTTCTCCAAGGCCACAGTGCAAGATCTGCTTTCAGGAACCCAGTAAGGATGGCCATGGTTCCAACTCTGGCTCGACAAGACTCTGCGTTCTCATTCTCCTCCTCCAGCTGTGTACCACTTGCCACCAGCACTGCCACCAGCACTTTCATGATAAGAATCACTCTTCCCTTGGTTAAAAAAAGAAAAAACAAGTCTAACTGGTAGTTCTCTGAAGGCAAGGACTATGTCTGCCTTGTTTGTTGTATAGTCCTAGCATGTGGGAAAGATACTACTCAAAAAAAATTAAGTGAATGAATGGACAATATACATGAATGTAACACCCCCAAACTCTATCATTATATCTGGAAATAATGAAACTATTATCAGTAAAGAGGGAAGGAATCTTCCCAGTCTGATGTTACAATAACCACTCATACTGCACAGCCTAGTCACAATCATCGTTGACATTATTCCAAATAATAATAAAAACCCACACAGCCTGGCCAACTAGTTAAGTGTAAAATGTTTCTTACAAGTCCTAGGCATTTTCCCAGAAATTCAGGCAAAAATTATTCAAAATGTTCTTTGGAAATTGGGGAAATGATTTAATCTTGACATCTTAACAGCAGCAATTCCTTAAACACAAACTCCAGCTTAAATGTGTGCTAGGAAAGATTAATTTTTAAAGTAAACTTTTTCTAAGAGAAAATCTGTCACTATCATTAGATTTAGCTGGATATTCCCTTAAAAGGATGCTGATACTAGTCTCCTCTGTATTCCCCCAATAATACCATAAATACACTGCTTTGAAACCACAACTACAACTTGCAGAACGTGGTATGGGGCTCAGCTCTGAGCAAAGAGTGAGCTGATCACAACTCATACTAGTCTGTGTGCTCCAACTGTTTCCTGGGATTGGTAAGAAACAGCCTTACCAAACAGAAATATCCCCGAAAATTATACCTTCTTATGCTGGTTTGTTGCCTCTCATTGATAAACACCAGGAGTCTCACGTTCTTACAACCACAAAATGCCACGTTGTCAATGTCCAAACCTCTGTTAGAAGAATCTGTGGTGGTGAGCAGAGACCCTGAAGAGCACAGAGCCTGACAAGCGGAGGAAGGCTCTGAGTCTGTAAACCTGTGGTCAGTGCCAGCCTCCTACTACCTGGCTGACCAAACACTTTCAGCAATCAAATGGGCAAGTTTACAGTAAAGTATCAACCTCACATCCTCAGGACTGCACACAAAAGTGACTTCCTCTTCACTCATAATAATAACTGGTGTGGACTGGCAGGGGGGTCTGGTTCTCCATCTCTGTTTCTATGCCAGGACCCACATTCATTTAGTCAACAAATTTATGAAGTATCTATGTGGCCAGGACTGTGCTAAGCCATGGGTGATAAATACTGTTTCTCCCAAAGCAACCCCAATCTGTGCAAGAAAAATCACAATGCAGGCCACACAGCAGCTCCTGACATCACCACAAATACCACAGAGAGAGATACAAGAGATCGATAGGTATAGATAAATAGATAGACAGACACATAGATAGATAGATAGATAGATAGATAGATAGATAGATAGATAGATAGATAGATACTAAGAGAGAGCTAACAGACACCACACATTCAGGTTAAATAGAAGTAGCATATTCTATTTCCTCTCTTATTCATTTTCAGATTGACTAAACTCTTAAAGATGATCATAAAGTCTTTCTTTGTACCAACTTAGAATAAATGAGAACCAGATGAAACAGCTAATATTCTCATCGTGGCAAAGATCAGGAAACTGATGTGGTCTATTCCAATGTTTATTGAATATATACTAAGGGTATAACATTATTGTGGAACCAGGGATAGAAAGATGAATGGGACATGGTCCAGGCTCTTTAGGGACTTTGCCACATCTTTATATGATGACAAATCAGTGGGGTTAGGAGGTGAGATGAGGGGAGGAGGTAAAAAGTTATGAAAAAATATATTACGTAGTAAAAAGTTATGAAAAAATATCTTATGTAGTAAATAAGAGGTTAAATTTAGTCCCATCAACTGGAGGAGAGCTGAGACAACATGACTGAGAAAGAGATCGACTGCAAAACATGGAACCAGTGCATGAGTCTCAATTGCTTGAGTATCTAGTACAAGAGCAGTTATCAAAAGATGATTAGGGAGTTAAGCAGAGATCAAGTCCAGGAGCACCTCTCAGGCTAAAGAATTTAGGCTTGGTCTTAAAATATTAACCAGTTAGGGAACATGAGCTTGGGCCTAAAACTGACAGGGTGCTCACTGAAGGCTTCTGAACAGAGGGAGAGGTGTGCTCACACTCAGCATAGACTGGTTCTTGCAGCTGCTGTAAAGGGTGGATTTAAACAAGCATGATGGTAGATGGGAGAAGAAGAGCTCACTGAAATTGTCCACAAGGAACGAGAGGACCTGGCATAGAGTAACTGTAGGAGAGAGGCAGGGAGAAACAGGAATGAACAGGCAATGAACGAGCAGAAAAGCCTGGAGGATGAAGGCCACAGAGGAGTCCAAGAGGGCCGAGTTCCTAGGACAACTGCAATATCATGAACATTCTGCTCACCACAGGGGAAAAGCCCCATTTCTGAAGTCTTTCGGCAATTTCCATCAAAGTAAAGTTCTACTGTTTGTTGCCAAGAAGAAATTTCATTAACGTCAAAACTGCTATCTGCAGCTAGACTACTGCATTTGCTTTTTGTCTTGTCTCTCTCACTTGCATGTGCACAGACCTACTAATTCACCTAGTTAGATCTTCACTTGTCTCCAGTAATTGAATCCAGAGATTGTTTGGTCTAATAAAAACACTTTATTGTACATTTGCATGAAAGACACTCCATCAGTTTTAAATTAATCTAGTCTAACTCAGGAGTGCCCTGTAAACTGCACTCTGACTGGATGATAGACCTAAACTGGCAAACATAACTGCCTTTTGTTATGAAAAACTCTCACCCTCTACCTACAAGAGCACAAAGGAGAAGCTTTTCTGTCACTTGTCTTGCATAGCTTCACAATGCTCTCAATCTTGCAAACTCAAGGCTCTAATTTCTGCAGTGAGTGGGCAGTAGTTAACAGTGCCATACACCACATACTGCTGAACCCCCACCTTCTAGGCATGGGGCAGCATAAACATGGTTTGAAGTCAGGTGTGGGTGGACACATGCATCACTATTTCACTCACATGACAGTGACGTGTCATTTCTGGGCACAAATTTAAGAGGCACCTTGTGACACCACGACTCTGGCTCACTGCTGCAGGGACTGTGTCAGTACGTAACGAGCCTAGATCCTAAGGAGGAGGCGCAGAGGCCCTGCAGAGGGCACTGGGTATTTAGCAGCATGAGTAAGGAAGAAACTTTTGTGGTGTTAAGCACTGAGATTTGGGAAGTTGGTCATCCTCATATGAAAACCCAGCCCATCATGACTATTAGTTGCCAGTGAAGCAGCAGAAGGACATCAGGAAGACCTGCTCTTCATCTGGGCCCTCGCACTCCACTCTCCTTGACACCGCATTCTGCAGGCTGAGGCAGAATCCAGGGCACACACGTGTGCCTGGTGTCCTCGCTCAGGGACTCTGAGCTAATCTTTCAAGCCTTTCAATCACCATCACCATGCTTTATCTAATGTCACATTTTAATCATCTGGTTCTGTTGCTCGTTCATTTAATCATTCTCCACTTCCTGATTTCCTGCTATATATAAGGGTCTTCAGATACAGTGGAACAGCATATATCAAACTTTCTGGTCTCAGGGCCAAAAAGAGTATTTAAACATAAAGAGTATTTACCAGGTTGTAGCTATCAAAATTTACCATACCATTTTGAAGAAAGCAAGACATTATGACCCACTGTTGATTTCCTATCATTTTGTGTTGAAGTTCTATCATGATTTTATTCTTTTGTTTTGGTTGGTTTTATTCTGTTGTGTTTTATTTGATTTTATTATGTGTGATAGTATGAACAACTGTTTTGAAGAAAATGAGACATTATGGTACCCATTACTGATTTCCTATCATCTTGTTTTGAAGCCCTATAATGCTTTTATTCTTTTGTTTTTTATTTTGTTGTGCTTTATTTGATTTTATTATGTGTGACAGCAGGGACAACTGTTTTGAAGAAAACAAGACATAGTAACCATTGTTAATTTACTGTTACCTGGTTTTGAAGTATTGTAATGCTTTCATTCTTTTGATTGGTTTTATAGCATTTTGTTATGTTTGATATCATTGTGTGTGAATGGACAACTATTTTGAAGAAAACAAGAACATTATGGTAGCCACTGTTGATATCCTGTTGTCTTGTTTTGAAATCCTGTGTTGCTTGCATTGTTCTGTTCTGATCTGGCTTTGATCTGTTTTGTTCTGTTTTATTCTATTTAAAATTTTTAAAATTTCCACACCAGAAATCAAAACAGAAATTTTTAAACACAATTACTCATCCATTCACTTTAAAATAATAATAAACACATTATATGTTAGAAGAGTTTTATGAAACACAACTATTTTCCAAAATAAAAAATTTAATATAAGCAGTTATGAAATATAATTTGATTCTCTTGTTTTCATATGTGCTCAATCAATTGAAAAATACTGTTTTGGTTTAATTTTATAAAGAAAGTTTTAGACCAGGATGTTTCAATCTCTCTGAGGAATCTTGGAGACACTTGGGGCTCCTTGGTATCTACTCTGAGAACCAGAAATATAGGGCAAGAGTCAAAACCCTTTTACTGGCTGATAATAGTAAGTAGTTTTGGTTTTATGGGCACTATGTTCTCTGTCGCAACTGTGCAATTCTGCAGCTACAGGAAGAAAGTAGCATAAACAATACATATGAAATATTTCCTGTAAAGGTTTACTTGTGGGACTAGGAAGGATTGGTCCATGGCCAGTCTGCCAGTACCTGAGAGAGAAGGTGTCTAATGAAGTCAGTGTGAGTCCTGCCCTTAAGAAATGCATAGCAAGAAGAGGCAGTGATCCGTGTACCCGCACACTACAGAACAAAATCAAGTGAGACAGATGTCACATGAGAAACCTCAGAATGGTGCTTCCAGGGTTCAAGGTCAAAGAGGATACCTGAAGTTGGGAAGGTCTTCAAGAATGTGGGCCCTGCAGCTGGGCAAGACAGCGATAGAAAGTCTCAGGGGAAGGAGAGTATTCTGGGTAGACAGATTACTCCAGGAAAGGCGCCATAAAAGGGAAACAGCAAATTCCAGGAATAGTAGATAGCTGCCGAAATGTCCCACAAGAAAGGGACTCACAAAGGGAGAAAATGCTGCTTCCTCAGTCCTGGATCCGTGTGTAACAGACCTTGAATGTCAGGCTGAGTATGTAAGTGTGTCTCAGTGGCAATGAGTGAACACTCCCTCATGAGGAAGTAACTTTTCACTGGGTGTAGTAAGATTAACTGGAAGGTAAAATGTAAGATGCACTTGCAAGCACTGAGTATGAGCAGTGATCCCAGAGGGCGGGCTGCTGGATCAAAGCAAGTAAGAGGAAATGAGAACCTGAATCAAAGCACTGGCAGGAAGAGCAGAAAGAAGGCAGAGACCAGCTGCACCGCAGCGGAGCATGGCACACACGGCACACCTTGTGGGAGGAGCAGGAGAGGGACACTCAGAGTGGACTCCAAGGTTCCCAGTTTGAAAGAAGGGAGAAAGATGAAAAGGCATGGGAAAGCCAGAAAAAGAGACAGAGCTGGCTAGGAAGGAAGAGTTTCATTACACACACTCACTGTGTCACTGTGCTGTCCAAAACAAGTTAGAACCTTCACAAAGTTTTAAGGCCAAAAAAAAAAAAAAAGAAAGGAAAAGAAAACCCTAATTTATGTCTGCAAACCGTCACGTTTTGCAAATCTTTCCTCTTGAAATCTCTTCTAAGTCTCCAGTAATCTGAAATATAAGAAAATCCCTAAGTTTTTATTCTCTCTCCATTGTTCCGTTGTCTTTCTTTTCCTATTTAAAATCAGCGTATACTGTATTGTAGTCCACTGTCAATTCAATATTATACACCAAAGAAACAACTCACAAGACCTCATTCAGAGACTCAGAGTAAACTTCTGTAAGTGGGTAGGACTATCTGTATTTTAAGAACATTGCCACTTGTTCTTGCCTACCACGTTTTCTGAATGTCTTGTTAACTAAAAAAAAAAAAAAATCTGAAGTTAGTTGTCAGGTTGCTGAAAGATTTTATTCTGCACAGTCTTTTGAAAATTACAACTTATAACAGCTACAGTGAAGGAACTTTTTAAGTTATACTTGGATCTGCTTTAGTTTTTGAAGGCCAAAAACATATATGGAAAGGTACAATAAGTCACCCAAACATTCCCATTCAACCACAAGCCTACATCATGAACCTCATGAAAAAAAAAAAAAAAAGCAATGGAAAGAAAAACACTTGGCATCAAGAGGAAAGTGCTCTAAAGTAAACTTCCAAGACAGTAAATAGCTACGATGCAGTGCTACTCTGCACCCTGCAGGATGGCCTCGATGGGGCTCTGAAAATCTAAGCTAAGAACATGGTAACACAGCCAAAATACAAACAAGCCTTGGCCCACAATAAGTAAACTAAAGGTCTCCTGGTAAAACAGATCACCAATGACCACAGATACATGATGGGGGCAGACCTCGTAACTGGCTGTCTCCACCAAGCCCTGCTTGTCATTCTCCCGGCGAAGGCTCAGTACTGAGCCAACCTGGATTCCCTCCTTTCCCTCGCCTAACATCTGGTCCAGCTGCCACGCTCTGCAGACCGTGCTCACAAGGCTTCCTGCATCATCCCGTCTTCCAAGCCTGGCCCAGACCCTCCTATCCTCCCTGACCTCCTAACTCTCACATTCAAAGATTCCCTGAAGCCCATGCTCCCTCCATGTGGAAGGGCTCACACAGGTCTCCCACGAAGCAGGCCAGTTTCGATGCTGCTTTAGCTCCCCCACGTCCTTTCTCAGGCTCCTCCTGCCACGTTAATGTGCTCGCTTACTGCACTCTGCAGGAACTGCCCCATGCTTGCTGGGCACTGATACTTTTCTCTCCATCTAGCCTCTCCCTGCTTTTAATGCCTCACCCTGCTTCTACTCCAATCTTCATCTGTGGAACTATGGCCCATTTCTTAAAGTTCACTGAAAACTCTGTCTCCCCTATTAAGAATTCTTTTCCTTACTCGCTTTGGATGTTTCACAGCCTGTTCTTTTACAAAAACTTCAGAGTGCACACTACACACTGCTACTCTGCACTCTCCAGAAGCACAGCGACCTCCTCCTCTCGGAGACACTCCCAGGCCTCTCTCCCATCACTGGAACCTATGAGATTCCTTCCATTCCTTCCTCCCAACCAGACTGTGTGACTTAGAGATTAAAAGCTCTGAGAATGTCTGCTGAATTGAGCTTGTTAACTCTCTGGATTCACCACTTTTCTAAACAAGTTCTAAATATTTCCAAGAAAATTCATGGCATGTGAGATGGTACACTTTGGGAGGCTGAGCAGAAACAGCTGGGTCACAAGTTCAAGTCCTGTCTGGGCAAGCCAGGAGGCCCTGCCTCAAGACAAAGTATTTAAAAAGGGTTAGGGATGTGGCTCAGTGGTGGAGTGCCACTGGGTTTGAGACTAGGTACTACAAAAAAAAAAATCAGACCCAGAAAAAATTACTTTACTTAATAGAGTCTCCAGAATCTGCAATTGCTACAACTGCTAAATTCCAGTAATGCTCCAAAAAAAAACTTACAAACTGTAACCAAAAAAGTCCCACTTAAAATGTAATGTTTCAAATGCCAGTGTTAACTGTGTAGCCTGACCATAGGATGAAACAAGAATCTATAGTTTCAACGAAAAGAAAAGAATTATTTCCTGATCACACTTAAGGCAACAGTGAGAGTGCACTGGATAAGAATCTGCCAGCCGATGCTGAGCTGGACCCGTCCCTGCCCAGAGAATGTCTACCCAAGCCACACAGACACCAGGAGCGTGCAGAAGACGAGTGGGCCTCCCTGTCCTCTGTGAAGCTCAGACCTGAGAGGCAGCAGTAGGTGATCCAGACCACCACTAACTGCAAAAGGACACAGGGGTTTTCTGAGGGCTCCAGTGATCTGGCTTTGAGATGTCGAACTCAATTCACAGATTGGCACTCAACATGAAAAGCCATTTTGGATCTCCCAAGATAGGGGATCTTCTGCTGTAATCCTGGTGAAGCATTTAGGTTGGCATTAACCTGTCCTGAAAAGCGGAAGGGAAGCTTTTTTGTTCTCAGTGCTCAAGGCTGGATTCAGACCTGGCAGTGACATACATGAGAGAAAATCATTTCTGGCTTTGTTCCAGCTTCTAATTCAATACGCGGGCAGCATCTGAAGTAGCTAAGAGCTCCCAGCACACATTTGCCTCAGGCCACAACTAAGATGAGACGTGCACAGTGGGAAATGACAAGAGCTTACTTCACACAAGCACCTTTAAAGGCAGCTTTTTAAAGGTAGCTACTTCTTTCAAGTCACAGTGGCCTGAAAATATCAGCAAAGAATACTGAAAGATTAACTCCATGGAATCTTATTAGAAACCTTGTTTTAAGCTGATATTTTTGGCAGTCTTTTAAAAAATTCTATGAAGTATTAAATTGATAATCAAATTCATCACTTTGGATGTACAGAAAAACGAGGGTTTTTCCAAATGGCCCACATTCACTTCTGGCTAAAGGCTTTCTGAGGTCCACCCGGCCTCCAGTGAAAGCAAAGAAGCAGCAGCGGGGGCACAAGAAACCTTTAGACCTGGGTGCTGCACCACCACCACCTCTAGGCACACTGTAGGAGATGCTGTGCCTGCCCTCAGGAAGCTTTTCACGTAGCTGGACTGAAAAATACAGTGAGACCGAGAACAGCATAAAATAATACATAGTAAATCAGTTATCAGGCACGGATGGTAGCAATTACAGAACATTTGGGCTCAAAATGATCTTCTGTTTACAAAAACTATTTTACAAAGGAGACAGAATTTCATGCAGGCCCTACTGAATAGTTCTGGATAGGTCCCCTTCAAAAGGACTCCAGGGTGGGCAGGGACACCCCAACAGTGTGGATTTTGCATTTTAGGAAACAAAAGAGAAAGGACAAACTGATAGTGGGGGAATTCATATTAAGAAGACACGAACTTGTACATCTTTGTTATTCAACAGGTGTGTGTGTAATTTATGGAACTGATACCCCTGGAGAAGATGAATGAGACTGCACAGAGATGACAGCTGAGGGGAGAGTATCCTACCTAAACAGACAAAAAGTCTTCTCAGTGTTAAAATGTGCAGTTTCTTTAAAGGACTGGCTTGGGTTTTAGCTTTAGGCTGGTTTCCAAATAGTTGCTGTATTTCTAGATCACCAACAAACTCAACATTCTGGTCAATTTCCTTGATGTTTTATACACAAAAATACTTTGCAATCTGGACACCCAATTTACGGCATAAATAAAACTTCTAAACAATGAAAATAGTCATAACTCTTTTAGCAATTCCTATATTTTGCTAGAAATAATAATGCCCATGTACTGAGTACTAAACACTATGCTAAACAATTCACATGTTTCTAAATCATTCTCAGAGCAATCCTATCTTGGTAAGATTCATGCAATTTTATAGTTTAAAATCCAAGTTTAAAAGAGAGAAGTAACTTGGCCAGTCAGGAATCCAAGATTCAAATCCAATCCTGCCTGACTCCAAGCAACAGTATCTAAACTTCCTGCTTAAATTTAAATGCCCAAAAGGCATAAGTAAAGAATAAAAGAATTTATCAGGAGGGATGCATGACTCCTACAGTAAAAATCATATGAGCATTGGGCTTCACTGTAGGTCAGTAGATCTTCTGGCCATCAGCCCATGTGAATCTCCCACATTTTAACTTAATAACACACCACCCATTGTATTAGAGACAAAACCACTCTGTGATGTTCGCAACCTGCCCTTAGACACTTAGGAGCTCGGTGACTGGAAAATTACCTAATTTTTCTAGTCCTCATTTTTTCACCAGTAAACTATGGATAACAACAATGGCTGCCTCACAAGACTACTCAAACAATTCAACAGTATCACATGAAGCACTCAGTTCAGACTTCGCAGCAAGTAATAAACTGGTGTTTGCAACTTATATTATTATTTGAGGAAAATAATTTATGAAGTTCGTTAGACCTACTTTATAGAAAACAGTATAAAGTTAATAGCTCTTCCGACTTTCTCATTGTAAAGTTCAAACTCATCCTTTATGATTTAGGCCCACAAGTGCCTCCTCAAGAAGCCCTCGTCCTGCCCCCAGCTGGCCCAGGAGATTCCCAGCACCACATGCATGTGAGAGTACATACATGAGGGTGCTCAGGCAGCATGCTCCTGTGGATATGGGGGTGCCGCCATCTCACTTATCACCTTGTACAGCTGTCACCCCGTTTCCCAGCTCCTTTGTTAAAGGAAAGCTGCTGAGTACAGAGGTTCAGCCCACCACTCTCGGACTGCCCCACCCCCACAGTGTCTGCAGCACATGTGTTCACGTCCCTATGTGCATAGAGATTATCTGTTGTTTTATTTCATTTTGTTTTCTTTTTGAGACAAGGTCTCACTATGTAATCCAGGCTGGCCTTGAACTCTCGGTGATCTCCTGTCTCAGCCTCTTGAGAGCCCGGATCACAGTACATGATGCTCCCATGTCCAGTGGTACACAGCTTATTATGACAGTTCATTAAAATATCAAATTTACACCGTAAAAAGCTGGGGGGAAAATACTCAACAAATACTATTTTAGGATGTATCAAAATGTTTCCCATTAAGTTAGCTGAAAAACACACGTTACCAAGGAAAATAACAAACAATTAAAAACCTAATGATGTCAGCATAGATAGGCTTCTTGACAATTAAAAAACACTTGTATCATATATAATGGATCTGGAAATCTTCAGGAAAGATCCACATGGTTTCCTGCTCAGGTTCTCTTCTCTTTGGCTTTCTGTGAGTCTTGTCCCCTTTAACAAACTAAATTTTGAAAAGGTGGTACAAGCCTATAATCCCAGCATTTGGGAGGCTGAGGCAGGAGGATCTTCACAAGTTTGAGGCCAGCCTAGGCTACATAGTGAGTTAAAGGCCAGTCTAGACTACATAATGAGACCCTGCTTTAATCAATCAATCAATCAATCAATCTTGAAAAGGTGAAGATTCTGTCCTGTGCTCTCTGCTCCCATTCACTGTGCACAGTGCCTTCTGTCTTTCTGCCATGTGACAGACATGTGATGGCTTTTAGATCCAGAATCTAGAAGCTCTCCCTCCTCCCTGGTACCTGAATGCTTTCCGAGCACTCTCAGAGATGCCTTCCCAAAGGACCAGGCTCACAGTCCTCTGCAGGGTCCCGCATTGCCTAGAGGGGACAGAGCTTCCGAGCAGGGCCCCAAGAGCCAGCGGCGCAAGGTCGGCCCTGACCCTTGTATGGCACTTTCCCACTGCCTCACAAGGTCCTCGATGGGAATTCAGGTCAGAAGATCAACCAGAACCCTGAGTCACGGTCACTGCATTCATCGGTGGTAGCAGGAAACGGCCAGCAGCAGGCCTATAGGAGTCCCTCCATCGTACCCTTCTCAGGCACCCTTGAGGATGCCCTCCACTCAGTCACCACCAGCCCGGTCTCCTGCCCACCTTTGCCCACTGCCACGTCCTTGCCCTCCCCGGCCGCAGACTTACTCAGCCATCCCACGCTGGGGGTGCGCCGCACGCAGGGGCCATCGTCTGAGGTGCGGGCTGCTAGGCAGGGCACTGAGTTCTCAAGCGGGCTGCAGGCTTTAGTGTCAGAAGCAGAAGACAGGAGGAGGAGTACACATGGGCAGCCACAGCAAGGATGAGGATGGAAGCATTAATTAAGAAGAAAAATGCTAAAGCAAATCACACAAGCAGGTTAGAGGAGAACAATGACATATTACAGTGACACACACCCCTTTCCGTGACCCCGCACCCATGGGTGGAACAAATCCCAATACAGCGTAAGAATCGAAAGAAAAGAACAAGGATGTTTAATGATGGTAGCTTTCCAAATTCCACAGGTGATCCACCCTGCAGCTCAAGTACACGAAACACAGATTATATCCGGAAGGGAGATTCACATAGCGAACGTCACTCTCCAGGCGTCAGATGAGGACTTGATCACTGCACCACATAAGCACACGAGAGGGAAGTCACACACAGCTGTCAGCACAGGGGCAGGAGTCTGCTTAGTAAGCGGCTCTCAGAGAAGCTGCCCAACAGACCCTTCCGGGGATTTGTCACCAATGCAGAAAGCCACATTTCAGGCTTCCATTTCTAAAAGATTTTCATTGATGAATATTAAACTCATTCCCAAGTGTTTCTATTCTTCTCCCCTCTAGCAGAATGACACTAGAATATGGAAAAATTAATGCCTCGATAGAAACCCCTTTAACAATTCATATTAGTCTTCATTTTCTGCTGCCTTATAACACTTATTTGGTTTTTGTGGTTGTTTTGGTTTGGGTTTTTTGTTTGTTTGTTTGTTTATTTGTTTGTTTTTTACTTTTGGCAGTACTAAGGATCAAATCCAAGGAAATTTTTTAAATTTTAAGACAGTCTCATTAAATTTCCCAAGTTGGGCTTGAATTTGCAATCCTCTTGCCTCAGCCTCACAGAGTGCTATGACTACTGGTGTCAGCTAATTTATTATGATTTCAAAATCAGGAACACCCATGCCAAATCTTAGACCACACCAAAGCTGAAATATGACACCGGTTAAATATGCACTATTGTTTCTCCAGGTTCATCACATCACAGGGTAGCAGTGTCAACCTCTTCTTGAAGAGAGTTTCATTTGAGCTTGGGTTTCATCTCCCTTGCTTTGCTGTCTCATCAGTCACCAAGTTCCAAAGGCCAGTAAGAAGTGGACAGTAAGGAATGACAAAGGCTTTGGATATACCTACCCATTAGACTAGATGCAATTTGACTTTAGATTTTTTTTTCTTAACAATAAACATAGTCATTACATGATCTCATGGTCAAAGCAATAAACAATTAAAATATATCCAAGCAAAGGCAAATATTAGGTAATCTATTCATGCAAGTATGCAAAAGATAGGGCAGACTATTGGTGACTTGGGAGATAAAGCTTTAAACTGAAGCATTTACAAATTAATGTAAGTTTATGACTACATTTGGGCATTCAGCACATTATAAAATCCAAAAACATTTTTGTCAATTTATCTGTCTGTGTTTAAAAGCTGTAAATAAAGCCCGGGCTTGTGAGCAGGCCATCTGTACCAGCACCTGTCTGGAGCAAATCTGATGTCTTCTCTTTGCAATCTAAATTTTTAATTGTTTCCTGTAATTGAATTTCTTTGCAAGTTTTTATTGCACTAAGAAAATGACAAAGGGAAATGAATGACTTGAGAGTATTCCACAATTGCTTTTGTCAAGAAGGAGGAATTTAGAAATATATATTATCATGCTGACCAAGTTGGACCTCCTATTTCTTTTGACAGTTTAGTGAGTTGCTTCAAGAGCCCATCTTCCCACTAGCTTGGCTAATGAAAGGTGAGTGTGAACAGCCAACCCCTGTCCATCTAGGCCCAAACCAGGGCCCTCTGAAATGTGGGATCATTGAGGACCAACAGAGGTTGGTCACACACGGTAAACTTTATCTCTGGCTCGGGGCTTGTTCCTGAAGTGAGTATGGGAGTTTGGAGCCACCCTCAACCTCACAAGTGATAACTAACTGTCCCTCCCCTCAGCATGTCCATGCACCACCCTCTGTGGTGGCTAAAGCTGCAAATTCATTCGTGCATGCACTGACTTCCCTGATGCCAAGCTCCTCCCTAAGGGGACAGAGAGACAAGGACCTGGCTCCAAGGACAGGCGTGAAACAGAGCTGCCCGCAGGGACGTGGCACCTGGGCTTCAGCGAAGCCTGACTGGAGCCATCTGGCTTCCTGCACACATGGAAAACAGGAGGCCCACAATCTAAGCCAGCAAATTCTGATCCTGTGGTCTGTGGGACCATCCACATTCTGTGCAGGGAGAGACACGAACTCTGCAGCCCTTGCCAGTGTTGTTTCTGCTCTTCCTAAACTTACTCCAAAGACAAAATTTTGAAAAAAGTCATCCCCAAAGCTAAAACCAAACTTTCAAATATTAGATGTTATAATATAATAACAATAAAATATAATAAATATGTGTGCCTTTTCCAATAATGCTCACAATGCACCTCCTCTGTGCTTGAGCTACAAAACCACTTAGCTTTACTTCTATCTCATATGGTCTTTGCTGAATCACCTCAGCATAAACAAGGTAGGAATCGACTTTTGTCACTGTGACATCATGAGAAATGATAGGGCTCTGACAGCTGAGTGACAGTGTCTGCTGTCCAGACTGAGGAAAAAGCTAGAAGGGCTGACTGACTTGGCTTTCCCTAGACAAATGAAAGTGCTGGTCCTAAATCTGTTCAAATGAGTCTGTTGGCACTTATCATGTGAATAGACCCAAGAAACGTCTTTAGCAAAATCCTTTTTGGTGATACTGTCAAAAAGAAAATAAATTTTATCCATGTTAAAATTTTAGAACTCTTGGGAATGCAAAATGTTATGTTTGAGTAGCTATCCAATGCCTACTATGTATCCTTCCCCTAAGAGTAAAGCAGTGTTGCACTTATAAAATGTGAAACAAAACTCCCTTTGGAAAGCCAACAGAGACAGTCAACTGTCTTCCACATTTGGGAGATGCAGAATGACACCCAGAACCCTTCAACATCACATGACTATGCAACAAGATAGAGCTGAGTTCACAGATCATGGGAAATCGAGCTGGCTGTGGAAGCACACGCCCCTGCAGCTGGGTCAGCTTGGAGAGGACATTTCAGCCAAGCAGCATGGGCGAGTATCTGAGGAACAGACGTCTTAGCTTGACTTCGCTATTTCACATCAAATCCATATATCACAGTATCACTCTGTGGCCCATGATAAACAGAATTTGTTAATATCCCATAAATTCAACTTTAAACAAAAAATATGTGCTTTGTTAAAAAAATAAGATCTGCAAACTGAAAAAGATCTCTTCTCTCCTTTGCCTTTGCATGGAAACACAGTGTGAGCAGAATGAGGCTCCACCATGATGAGATGACTCATCCCACACCTGGGGGGAGCCACTAAGTATTCCTCCAAGCTCACACCATCATCTCAGGCTCACTGCCCTCCATGCCTCTGTCTACCCGCTCTTCACAGAGACCAGGACTCAACCCCTGGTCTCCCAAGTCCCCTCCTGCCCTCAGACAAGGCTGAGTGGCACGAACCTGAGCAAGGCAGCCCTGAGGACCTTCCATCCTGCCAAGCCACCCCAGCCCATAGCACAGGTCCCTCGATGTCCCTTAGGAACTGTGCATAGCTCTCCCTCGAAAGGATAGGAGTACTTCACTGTGGGACAACAAACAGGTTTATTGGGGTTCCTTCACCATAGCCCCTGGCTATGTGAAAGGGGCTGGGAACTACCTAATAAGATTTAAAAACAGCACTTCAAGCTGACATCCTGCTATACAGATACTATTTCTTGATAGCTAACAAATACCATTGTTCAGAATACCGATCAATCTTTATACTCTCAGTTTAAAAATACTATGAAGTCCATGAGTGATAACTCATTATGTGTTACTTGACAAATATAAAGTTGTGAATGAAAATAACAGTATTTTTTTAAAAAGACTCCAGAATATTTTCTTATTAGAATTATGGGGGGGGGTCAAAAAACAGAAAATAAAACACAAAATAACAGCAGCAATTTAAAACTCTGCCCCCAATTTTAAATCTGAAAGTTATCAAATTTGTCGTTAAAATATATTTCTGTTCCATAAAGTAGCTGTTTCTGATAATGGTTTACTGTGTAATGCTTATTAAACACTCCTCACAAACATATCACATCCACTCCTAGTCAGATGCACAGAATACACAGTACTACCCTTATTTTATGATATAAAATCTAAGGTTCAAGAGATTACCTAAATTTTGCAAAATCATGTAGCTAGTGCATCTAGAGGGACTGGAATAGAAACCGTGAAGAAGGCAGCATTCTGTCTTCAGAAAAAAGACCATGGAGCACTTTTGACGCTTTCAACATCAAAAGCTAAATACTCACTTATACTCTATCTCTCAATCCTTATCCTGCCAAAAAAAGAGCTGAAGGTACTAACAAACACTGAAAAGGAATGATTCTTGAGTGGGAAATGGATTCTTGTTTACTTAACTATTTGAATATTATAGATCTGGAAGATCAATTATTGCCTAAGGAAAAGAATGGAAAATAAGAGTAGTACCTGATGGATGTATTAGAAATACATTAGCTACAATTGCTACTATTATTAAGGAATAATTTCATTCAAGTACTTTGCTAGAGATTTTCCATGCACTGGTTCTAAGGTCAGGAAGAGCTTGATCATCCCCTGGGTCCTGGTCAGGATATTCATCTGTGCTGTACAGCATATGAAAAAGTCTAGCCCACAGTGACATGGCTGTGAGCTGTTGGTTTTGGAAAGGAGCTGACTGTATGCACAAAAACCCCTGGAACGAGGATTCACGTGTTTGGTACCACAGACCCAAGGATGCAAGATTTGCCTGCTTCATCCTAGAACCAGAGAAGCATGATGGCCTGCTTAGGTGGACAGTAGGGAGATGTCTGTCTACCTGTCAACTTGGAGACCATGTCTGAGTTCAAGAGTGTGAGTGGAAGGAAGCCAGAGACAACTGGTGACCAGCAATCCAAAGCCCAGACAAAGCTGCGGACTGGCAGAGGGACGGACAGCGTCGCCATTCCTGGCCATGGTCTTGGCCACCTGCTGGTACCAAGGCAGCTGGATCTGATACTGAAACCACAGAGCTGACAAGTCACAGCCAAAGCAAAAAGCCTGACTGATCCTACTTACATTTCTACAAACAACAACAACGAAGAGAAACTCATTTATTTTTATTGCTTAGTCGGCAATGCTAACAACTGTATGTCTACATTACTGTGGGAAATAGAAAGACTTTTAACACACCTCAAAGTGTTCTTCACTCTGTAAAGGCAGCATGTGGGAGAGAACTAGGAGGGAGCCTCCCTCCAGAAGACAGTGTGGAAAGAGAAACCTGGGTTCAGGAGAAAGTGGGGGCAAGGAGTGGATCACAGATCTCTTATTCAATCCCAGAAGTTCAACCAGGAGCAGGCTGTGGATCCCTACAAATGTATAAGAGGCACTGACCAGACATCAGGCAGAGGGCAGGGAAGGAGCACATGCCCTAGAAGTCAGCTGCCCAGCTTAGAACTGCCATCTGCTCCAACTCCAGTCTCTTGGAGAGGGAGCTGCCCGGTGTCCTGCATGCCCAGGGAGGTTTGGAGCTCCCTAAGAACGCCATCCAGCAAGAGCAAGACCAGTCTGGAGCAGACTGCTCTGTAAGAGGGCTGCAAGGAGAACACACTTCCTCCCCACCCACTGCTGAGGAAAGCATGCTGGTCTCACCTACACCAAGGCCCAGAGCAGCTGGGTAAGGTGATTCACACCTGTAATCCCAGCGCTCTGGGATGTTGAGGCAGGAGAATCCATGTTCAAACCTATCCTGGGCAATTTAGAGTTATCTCAGATACAAAAGAAAAAACGGACAGGGAAAGTAGCACAGTGCAAAGATCTTGGGTTGAATCCTATACCAGAGAAAGAGAGAGAAGGAGGGAAGGAGTGAGGGAAGGGGAAAGACAGAGAGACAAAGGAGGGAGGGAGAGAGAAGAAGGGAAGGAGAAGGAGAGAGAAAGGGCGAAGGGAAAGAAAGGAAGGAAGGAGAAGAGAGAGAAGAAAAAAGGCAAAGAAAACCAATCAGGACAATACCATGAATTTCTGCCTGATAGTAAGCTAGAAAGCAGTTTTCTAGCAACCACTTCTACTCACATAAGATTTATCTTCCCTAATTACTGTTCTTTTGTTCTTGCTCTTTTCTTTTTTGCAGTACTTGGGATTGGTCCAGTACCTTCAGACTGAGCTAGCTCCCTAGCCTTTCTTTTATTTTGACACTGAGACAGGGTCCCGAGTGTTTGGATTGTAGGCATGTGCCACCACATCCATGATTTTATTTTCATTATCTCTGTTTTGATATCTGTATTATCTTTCCAAATTTTTTACTGGAAGACAGAAACAACATTTCACTAATAAAAACTGAGGTCACCAAATTGGATTGGAGAAAAAGGAAATTTATAGTCTAAGTCCAACTGGATGACCAATGGTACTCCAAAATCATGAAGGATAGAGGTCAGGGCTTTTCTCACCACAACCAATACACTGAGAAGTTGTAAGATTTGCCTAAAATTTGGTCCCTGCAGATACGAGTATGAGAATTGACAGTTATTTCAGACAAGTGACAACTTCACAATAACAAACATCATGGGAACTAGCTGATTGTCCAGTTTTACTACAAATGAAAGTGGTTTTTGTTTCTTCTTAAGAAAACCATCTTAAATTCCAGACCATCCTAGCACCCTACAAAATGTGAGATTTTAGCTATCTGTGCAGACAGTTGGATGTTAGTACGTAAACATTTGAAAACCAACTATGAAGATGTGTGCACACATGCATGTGTAAATGTATGCATACATGTCATAATTTTACTCTTGTAAAAGATATACAGCACTTGTAGAAATAATAAAATGTGCAATACTCTACTGTAAATTGCACATAGCCAGTTGGTTCTCACAGAATGCATTTGTTAATATTTTCTAGGCTCCTGTATCAGTAGCCAATGATAGCTGAAAGCACAGTTCCAATGGCTATGCTGATTAATGTTATCATGTATGTCAACAAGCAAGGCAAAAATGAAACAACAAAATGTGTTTCAGACTTCAATCATGCATCTGTGATGCAGGTGGCTACTGGGTTAAACTGAATGATAGTTTTTGTTACCAAAAAACATTTCTTGAATTTATATGCAATTCACATTTTCACAACTACATACATCACATACTAGTAAGTTTACTCTGTATTATCAGATTTTTGCCATCATTTTTTAAGTAAAGTGAAAATTTTCAAAACAATAAACTAAGCCATGTTCTGTAGCACTTGCTGGTTTTAGTGGTAGAAATACCATCATCAGGTCTCGCCTCCAGTCTGGAAGTCCTTGAATGCTGGCCCAGGAAACAATGTCGACTCCTGTGTCTTTTTATAGTATTTCTACCACACAGACACAATAGATGGAATGATCTCAACCACACAGATCTTAGTAAAATAAGTAGGAAATAATAACTTTTGAGTATTCCTTACCTTTGTTTTTAATAGTTATTTAACTGTACATTTATATAATTCAAGCTTTAATAGTAGCTGGGTTTAACCAGCTTGCAATATTCTTAACAAAAACTGGCTCTTCACGTAGATAAAAGCTGGCTCCAGCACATCACTGGGAAAGGGACAATTCCCAGCTCTGAAAGATCTCCACAAATCTTGCTGCTATTCACCATGACGTTGCTGGTGTAACTAAAGTTGGCAACGTCACTGAGTCTATTGTCTTGCCTATTACAGAAGATCAAGGTGACTTGAATTTACCTAGGTTTTACCCGAGGGTATTAGAATCTAGCTCTAACTACCAAAAAAAAATATTCTGGCTTATTAAAATAGTAGGGAGAGTTATATAATTCATTATTTTAGGAAATTATTCTAAAAACACTTCATAGTTCTTAAGGATATTAAATGATTAAACCCCAAGGTACAGAAAAGGAACCATGTAACTTGCAAGTTGGGAACAAGCACTTTAGAAAGCCAAAAACTTGCTATCTGATAATCTATAAGAATGTACCTTCAAGGCACATGAAGTTCACTGCTATAGGATCTCTCAAAGCCAAATCTTCTCTGTGCTATTTTAAAAGGCGTTAGGTAACACAAAGGCTAATAATAACTTGTTTAAAAAGACCTAATCACAGCCCATGCTTCAGGGCGTAAACTGATCAACTGAAGAGCCAGAAAAGAACCACCCACCCTTCCTATTTGATTTCTGCCCAGCATATGTAACATTGCACAAATGAAAGGTGAAGGATGAAACCAACTTCAGCCTTCCTCTGAGGCACACTGGTCAACTGACCAGATGAAAGATCAGCCAATGGTGACAGCAACTCTTTCATTGTATTCCACATCAGTAAACTTCCTCCCACAGCATGAGAGACCAGCCTCGGGACGCCTCTGCTCCTAACTTCTACTCTGTCTGCAGCTCCATGAAAATGAGGAGCGCCACACTGGCTAAAAGGACCCAGTGGTGTACACTTGCAAACACAGAATATGTGTAAACAACACACTTCCTTCCTTCTTTCTACCACCACTCACCCATGATTTTAAAAAGAACTCTCCAGCTCTTGGAAGTTAATTTTACCAAAGAGGGTTATTACATAAGATATAAAGAGAAACTTCAACATTAATTGCTATAACTCCAAATACAAGAGTTCCTTAATTAAGAAAAGACACACTACACGATACCAAAACATTTCCTATCAGCCCCATATCCCAGTTACAGCAGGACTGCCAAACTGTGGCAGGATTAGAATCTAGATTAAGATTACATTCTCTCTTGTGGATATTTTTGGGAAGCACCTTTTTATTCAAATTATTTGTTTAAAACCGGTTTTGCTTTAAAAACATAACAGTAAATTTCTCATAGTAAACTCTCTTCCAAACATCTATAATACTATTAAGTCAGAAAAAACCTCATTTCTAGAAATGGGAGTGGATGAGTTGGGTTTTGGCTTCCACAATTCACTTAACCCACCCTTCTATGACAACACACACAATACTATTCTAAAAGCACAGTGGTGAGCAGTATATTGGGATCCTCACACGCTCATTTCTCTTACTACTAAAATAGGGGGTTGGGGTGGGAGTCCTGACCCAACTCAACCATGCCAAGGCTCACATTTCTGCCCACACCATCAGTTCCCATTCTCTGGAAACCAAACTCTCCCTTCCCATGGACCTTATTTGAAACAAAGAGGATGACACAGAAGATAAACACTTTACCGGAAACTATGGCAAATGCAATAAAATGTAAACAAGACATACCACCTTCTCTATTGTTCTATGATTGGATTAACATTCCATTTTGAATGATTATTCTCTCACCTGACCCTCATTATCAAGTGTCAAAAGAGCAAACTGTATCTTTGATACAAAATGAATCTTACTTTGAAGTAATTATAATTTATAGGTTAAACACTACCTTGTATGTCAAGCAAATACTTGTATGTCAAGCAAATATGAAATTTCAAGGCAATTATGATATTTCATTAGATCCTAATTCTGGCAAACCATCATATCAAAAGCATATTCCCTGAGGTCCTGGATAATCTGCAAATTTTCAGTTTCATCTTCAGTGTTCAGTTGTTTCATCAGAGTTAACAATCCCCAAATCATCCTGGTCAGATTGGGTGAGTGTGGAGCACATACATCTCTGCTGCACTGGCAGCCCGCAGTGACACTGAATCTTCCCTGTGAGACTCAACCACCCAAGAGAGTCACTAGGACATAACTGTAGCACATGAAAAAGAGAAAGGGAGAGATATGGAGCGGAGTAAACCAAAGATGACAATAGACAGGTGGCACCGCGACAGGTAGAAAGCACGCAGTGGCCAGCTGGCCCTGCATTACCATTGTCCGGGTTGGTGAACATCCTACTTGCACTGGAAACTGTCTTCCCAATGTCAGCCAGGGAACGGAGGTTGGACTTCTTGGTCTGGTGCCGGTGCTTCCGGAGCAAAGTATAGGTCACCTTGTCCTTGAGGTCAGCTTTTAATAAGCCAGTCTCGATCTGATGGTCAACAATCATCTCTGATACCAATGCAAAGCAAAACAAAAAGTTGAGCTCAGGCACAAATCCACAACATCAATATTTTTACTCTAGCTTTATGGATGTCTACTATTAATGTAATGCCAATATATTTTTGTGCAAAGCTCCAACTCCTCAATGTAATGTAAAGAATAAAATATAAGGTGCAGGGACACTGTCATTAATGACAGTGGGAAGTATTCTAGCATTAACTGTATGCCTGCAGAGGTAGAATTTTCTTGCTACATTTTTTCAATCCTAATTATGATAAATCACCTTCTACGAGGTATAACATTATTATATTTTTCAATTTTAAAAAAGATTCAAAAATCTCATGAATTCTATTATGTATTAGAAATACTAATGAAAGCCTTGAAGAAAATATGTAAGACAATGTAGTCATTTTTACTCATTTTTTACATCTATTTTCCCAAATTCTTCTTTGATGTACATTTTCTTTACAAGTGAACAAGGTAAAGAAAAAAATAAAGCAACACTCTACTTCGATATCAGGTCATTTGAACATCGACTAATTCAGTGAAACACAGATTAAGCTGCTAAATTCTGCTCTTGTCTTTTCTAAGAAGGTAGACTTATTTTTCCTATTTAGATCCAACTAAAGCCTTGCTAAAGCCAATTAAAGTCCTTTTCCACCAGTCATTGTGAAGCATAACAAGACTAATTTTTTCTATGATATCTTCATATCTTAGACTTAGCAAAAAATGTTTCTAATAGCTTTTTTGTAGTTCACTTTTAACAAATAAGAGATGGGTATATTTCACTGAAATACCTCCATGCTTCACTTCACTGAACAAGTTTCTAACTTAATAGAACATACAACAGCCTCAGCTGTCACAAGTCAGTATATCAAAGCACAGTATAAATGCAGCCTGGTGCAACACGGGGAGGACAGGCCAACATTTCCCTCCACCCAGAATGAGACCAAGGACAAAACAACATAGAACCTGCGGCAGACGAGCACTGGTGGAAAGCTACTTCACTGCATTCCAGTACAGTGCAATTGTCCCTGTACCAACCCAGGACAGTGGAGCCCATGCCTACTTTGCCTGGTGCCTAGATGCATCTAGCATACGTTTCTATTTTTCTCTTGAGCAAACTTTTCAGAGGAAAACACAACATTACAATACAGAACAAAAGCTATTCTTTTTTGCAAAAGCCTGACAAGAAAATTCATGGGTAATAGTAACATCCCAACAAATCCCAAGGATTCCTGCTTCTTTGTAAGTGTTTAAGGTGCCCTGTTTGTGCTTGACTACTCTTCTCAAAGTCCCACTGTCACAGGAAGTATTGATAGAATGGGCCTCACAACCCACAGCTAGAAACTGGTAATTTACACCATATACAACTAGATATTTGGAAACCAACAGAGGCTACAATGGGATTTGCCCGTATGACGACATGGCTGCCCAAAATATCACAGAACACTGGACCACTTGCTACGGGGCCTGGGCAGGACAGGAAGCTTCTCCTGTGACTGCGTTCATTTGAGAGTGGCCATTAGCTCTGAATATTTTTAACTGCATAAACTCCACTCAGCAAAACTCTCAGAACTGGTCCTGTACTTCAGTTAAGCCTCTGTTCCACAGTAAAATAATCAGATGCCCACAGAACATACCTCTTCGCTTCCCCTTCAAGTCCTAGTCCATGTGGAAAGTCCATTTTACACAAAAACCATATAAATAAACAAACAGCCTCAGCATATCTGCTGCAAATGTTACCAAACTCCTACTCTAATTTCAGGGTTGTGGGTTAAAATGTTTTTTATCTGCCCTTCCTAGCAGGTTCTCCCTGTATTCTTGCACTCCCTTAAAATGGTAAACCAATCTGCATACATGCACAGCCAGTCTCCTATCACTAATGCCTGAAAATCACCAGTTAGAACAGGTTGAATCTTCTGTGTGGCCTATGCCCTTCATTAAGTTTCCATAAAAATGGCCACATTACAGGGATCTCTTTTAGCATATCTAGAAAACCTTTAAAAGGAAAGTGGGGGCAGTAACATTTTATAGCTACACTGAAATTAAGCCTTCAGCTCAAAATCCCACAGATTCTACCAACTGGGAGAAAACGTGCCGCCTCTAGATCATAGCAGAGCTGAAAAGAACCTCAAGGAACATCAAGTTCAACCTTTGTTATACAGATGAGAGCAGAGTCTAGAGAGGCTTGTTGCCCATGGACACAGAATAGTCAGGGGCAAAACTTCTGAATAAAGCAAGTTTTCTGACTCCTGTGCAGCAGTTTCCTCATATCACACAGCATTTTTCTTTATTTAAAAGGAAGCTCTACCTCTCTCATTAAACCCCAAACAACTCCAAGAGGAAGAAATTATCACTGTCTGTACCACGGAGATGAAGAGAAAGTTCCAAGGAGGTCAACTGACCTCTAGTCTCAATTCTTTTAGCCATGCCTTTTGAAAAAATATTTTTTATTCTTTTCTGACCTTAAAAAGTACCAGCAAAGAAAAGGAACCCGCTCACCTCCCTGGTAAGCAGCCATGGTTTGAGCGAGCAGTGGGCAACCCAGGGAGAGAACCAGCCAGCCAGTGTCTCCTGAGATCCCTGCCATGTTGGAACTTAGGGCGCTGGACAACACAGCAACCTGCTCACCTCCCTGGTAGGTAGCCATGAGCCTACCAGCACGTGGGCTGAGAATCAAACATCCCTTCCCCCACCCCCATTAGCAAATGGAAGCCAGAGGTCTGAGCATCTCTTGGGATGTTGACCATAGGCAATATAGCAAATATGGGAGATTTCCTTCTACCATCTCTTTAAAGGCAAATATTGTTATCACTATTTTGCTTTATTTTGATTAATTGTATTGCTCTATTCAATACTCTTGTTTTGATAGGTTTTATGATGTTCTGTATTTGGTTTGATTTTGCTATACCTGATTGAAAGGACAACTATTGTGAAGATAACGAGATATACTATGGTACCTATTACTGTTATCCCAGTAACCTGCTGTAAAGTTTTGTACCAATTTCACTGCACTGTCTCAAATTGGCTTTATTCTGTCTTATTCTGTTGTATTTTACTACCTTCAAAATAATAAAAAAAGGAAAAAAAATAAAAGTAAGCTCTATAGACAAAAGATTGATACATGCAGAGTTTTTGCAAACCAAGAGGAATATGGCCATGCAACAGAAAACTGGCAAAAATTACAGATAAGCATTACTCAAAGATACTCAGAGGAACACAAATATACATAAATGCTCAACTTTGAGATTGATAGGGACAGTTTAAACAATTTATGCACTTATGATGAATTATAAGATCTCTTTTAATCTATCAAAGCAGTAAAAACTAAAGACAAAACAACTCCTCATGTTGTGAAGGGTATGCAATAGCCAATTCCACTCTCTGGTGTGACAGTTAAGACAGAATGTTAACTGATTGGCTCAAAAACTGAACAGGGTGCAAAGAGCACTCTGGGGTATATCTGCATGGGCTACCAAGGCCTGACTTCAGGCACTGTTTCCCTGCTCTGCTTCCTGGGTACCATGGAGTCAACAGTTTCATTCCACCATGCCCGTTACCATGCTTTGGCCTTGTACCAAGCAGACCACAGAATGAATCTTTTGAAACCATGAGCCAAATGACAAATCTCCTCCTTAGGTCTATCTGTTGGGTATGGATAGTGTCTCAGCCATGAGGAAGTCGACCAACACAACTGATGGTTGACTAGCACACTTGAAGGTCTGTTGGCAAATATACATAAAAATCCTTCTGTATGATCAAACCTTTGGAATATTATGCCACTAGAAATCTATAATAAGGAAATAACCAATTTCTCAAATATATATCAAAGATGTTCACTTTCTTTTCTTTAGAATAAAAACTTGGAGTCAATCCAAATGCCCAGTAATACATTACTGAGTATTTTTCAGTGACAAAAATTATGTTTATGTTTATATTTAATAACTCAGAAAATACTGGCCCAGAAATATAGTATGATCCCAGTTTGGGGAAAAAGTTATATACAAAAATATTGAATAAAAGTTATATAAAAAATATTGAAGGAATAGTTCTGGAAGAGTACTATTTTTATTTGTGAGTTATATTGTTTAGATTATTTAAAAACAAACATATCCTAGTGATGAAGGGAGAAAGCAATAAAGAGAATGCCATTTTGAAAATACAAAAGTTATAAAAAGCAAGACACAACAAGACTCACACATCTGTTGACATGTGCAGCACAGGAATACCTTTACATATAAAAATGAGCTCCAAAAACAGAGCTATGCTTCCAAAACCATCTGTCATCATAATAAAATATCCGAAATGGTTTATAATGTTTTAGCTGAGGATGGGAAGGAAATTCCCTTGTGCTGGCTTCATGTGATGACATTCTTTAAAAGCAGAATTGCAATGATGGTGTTAGTAATAGACATATAAAAATAATCCATGAAAATTATGTTTTATCCTTTATAACACTTTAAAGATAAATTATTCCATTAGCATGCAAAAGTGGTTTCCTCATAAATGAGGCTGAATTTTTAAGAAAGTGTGAAGGTGAAACCTGCTGGCACAGCTGCCCTGCTCAGGCTCGCAAGGCTCTGCCATCCTGGAGCCTGGCTGCAGGCGTCTCAGGGCTGGGCCCAGGAGAAGTGGTAGCAGGGTACAAGTACTACAAAGAAGGATTGAAACTACACTACTGTTGGATATAATCACATGTGTTATTATTTCTTTTCCTTCTCATTTGTTGAAATAAAATTGGGGTATGGGGGAGATGTATCTTAAGACTTCGTTGTACATAATTCCTAACTCAGAATTATCAGCATGATGCAAGACAAAGCAACTCCAATTCATCCTCTGCTAGAAAAGGATTTTCTTAATAACTAAATAATGACTGTAACTCTTCAAATTACAGTGCCGCCCTCTGTCATTTAAAATGAAGTCAGGCCTTTTTGTTCTTCACATTTCAGCCTCGGTAAGGTTTTAATTCTTTTGGAGGATTTGTATTTCCTGTAGCCAGTTATACTCTCTCAATAACATTCTTCTCCCCATGCCTGCAAAACTGGCCTTTTCCCCTTCCCTTTGCTTTGCTCATGATGTTGTTTGCCTCTGAGCTGCATTTCTGTATTATCAGCTCTGGAATGACAGCACTGGCTGTCAGGCCGCCTGCCCCAAGGCCTGAGGAGCAACATATTAGTGAGTGCTGATACTTCAAAGTGACCGAGTGTTGTCTAATTTTAACATGCAATGACAATTTTTAAAGCAAATGCATAGAGGTTAGAGGAAAAAGTTCACAACTGGTGATAAAAAGTAATGGAAAATTAAAACAAGAACATCAAATCCTTGATTAACCTTTCTTAAATTTCACAAACACCAGAACTTTTCTCTGTGTCCATTGGCTAAAGAGGTTCCAGTTTAACGTGGGACTCTGTTTCTACCACATGTAAAGGATCAGTTAGTTACTGAAGACCAGACATGCCTTAAAGTGCCTCTTGCTCATGCTGAAGATCATAAACACAGTTTTACAAAAAAGCCCAAGGATTTAATTCAACTTTAACTTTCAGTGCCCTTGTTGACTGGCTCCAAGAACAGCAAAGAAGCTGTCCAGTTGTTTCCAACTCTGCCCACCACACCCTCTGGAACCTTCTGTCCCACTCTCAAGGTCTCTGAGCATCTCTCTCCCTGACTCCATCAGACTCCTCCAGCCCTTTAGTTATCCAACATTACAAGAGCTGGATAAGCTAAGTATACTCGAATAAAATTACAACTACAACTGATGATCTGGTTTCAGTCTTATAAGGATTCTAAAAGGTCCCCCTTAGTGTTACTTTCACAGGATAACAGCCTCCAAAGAGTTATATAACTTGGTTTACTTGTGCTCATCCATGTGACCACATGGAAACTTTTATTAAAGCCACAAACTTTACATCCAGCATTCTTTCTGTGATACTTCTCTGTATCTCATAAAATCAAAACATGATCCCGTCCAGAGTGTGTATGTATCTATATATCTATATATATAGATATATAGAGAGATATATATTTATATAGACAACAAATCCTGTCTCTCTGGTGAAACAAATGTCTACATGACAGAATTTCAGGCAAACAAAGCACACAAATGAGTCAGCACAAATGTGTTCTGACTCAGTCACTAACCCCTAAGATCCCCTGTCCCAATACAACCTTTCTCAACACAGAGCTTAAAAACCTAACATTCACCTACAACCAGACCCCATCGATGAACTAGGCTATGTCTCCTCTTACAGTAGCTATAAACTCTACAACTGTGAAGCCAAATTAGGTGCCTGAGATGCCTGAACTGGGAAACAGTGCTAGAAATCTAACTTCCAAGCTTCTAGTTTAATATAACCAGGCTGGGCAGGGGAGAGAGCCTATGTAAAATATTGACCTTCCGCTAATAAGTCAAGGAAATGAATGCAAATTTGTACCTATAAATATGACCTTCACTGCAATACTAAAACTGTAAGGCATAAAATATTGAGAAATAAACTGGGAAGGAAATATTCCAAAATATTACTAACAGTTATGAGCAGAGATAAACATTGATATTTTATATTTTAATATTTGTCTGAATTTTCCAAATTTTTTGCAATAAAACATACCAGTTTCACAAACAAAAATGAAAGAATAAATGTAATACAGTATTTAAATGTGTTCATGGTGGTAGACATCTGCAGTGATAGAGACATGGATTCATAAAGCCAAAAACACAACAGGAACCCAAAACAATGTACTTACCCACCAGCTGCGGGAGAGAGGAGGCCTCGCGGTCGAGCATGATGGATCCCTTCTCCATACACGTCCTCAGCTCAAATAAGCTGTGCAGGGACAGCGTGGCGACATGCGGCTTGCTCCACCTCTCCCCACCTTGTTCCACCTTCTCTTCAAACTTAATCCACCTGGAAGATGAAATCAGCAAATGTCAATTACAAGTGTCCCTACCTCCTCTAGAAATAGCAATGTCCATTCTTCCATCTTCACTCTTACAGAACTCTAAAATGCTCCTTTCATAGAGGCTTTGTAGCTTATTGTATCAATAATTACATTATCTTCTGGAATGCACCCAAACAGAAGCACTAGACCACTTTCTACCCAAGTGAGAGAGAGAGAGAAATAGTAAACAGGAGGAGACAAAGCATCTTTGCTTTTATACGTGCCCATAAGTAAGCATGTAATGCCTAAGAACTGAACTGAGTTTTTAATGTAAGGTAGAAAGAAAAATGTTCAAATCAAACTTCTCCATGGGGATGGAACTTACAATGTATAAAAATAGCCATTAACGAGAGAATTCTGTGATGATTTCACAAGGTGGATTTATATAAGGTGAGATATCAGTGATAAAACAGTACTTATTTCAATACTTGTAAACGATGACTCACGCAGTGATAAAATCAATGTAAAAATTCCCTCTGCTGATGTTTAAAAGAGGTAACCATGTTTGAATGCATCTGTGTTTACTTCTTATCTAACACATGGTATCTTCTCATTGACATTATAATAAAAACTATATTCTTCAAGTTTGGCATATATTCTTCAAGTCCATACATGTTTAAAAATATCACCAACTCAGTGAGCAACAGATCTGTTCTGATAACAATAGATTTTGTATTAACTTGAGCAGAGGAACAGACAACCCTCTTCCATAGCTTCTGCGTCTTATGACTTATAGACATTTTGGTAACCCAAAAATATATAGGAAAAAAAGCCTGATGAAACAAAAGACACGTAACAACCTTATATCCCACATATTATATTACACACAGACTCCCACACCATGAAGGAAAAGGGAAAGTTTCATCATGCACTGTGTATCACCACCCAAACGAGAGATTCATTCTGCTCACTCCAAACCTTCTGAAAGATATTGGAAGAGATAAAAAGGGGGTTAACATATGTTTTCTCTACATTTTTTACTCAAGGTTTAATGATCGAAAATATTTGCCCAGAAAAGCTAAACGCTCACCTAACTCACCAAAGCTGAGAACAAAGGGCAGAGATCAGAGAAAGCTCTGCACAAGGTATTATTTATACAACTCTGACCCAGCCCTGAGGAGGGGGAGAAAGCACATTAGGAGAACCAGGCATGGAAACAGATCAAGAGACTATATGGAAGAAAATGAGAATCTAGTCAGCACTCCTGACACGTGAGCATTCTGCCAACCCTAGGACCCAGCCTCCACGCTGCCTTGGAGGCCTCTCCCAGCTGGCCCACTCCATGTTAATGGTCTGTCATACCAAACTCAGCCAATTGTCAGACCCTCCTTTTCTTCCCTGAGTCTCCCCAAAACAATGTAAGCAGTAGAGATTTTTACATTTTTATCTCAAAAGTTAAAATGTCAACATCATCACCAAGGAGGTTCTAAAACTTCACAACTGAACCTAGTTTATTTCGACAAATATAGTTGAGGCACATTCTACAAGACAAAGGAAGATTCCTCATCTTCTTATATGTGTGCACAAACATGTGATTAAATTAGTGTCTCTTAGGGCTGGGGATTTAGCTCAGCAGCTTAAGCACCTGCCTGGCAAGCATGAGATTGTGAGTTCAATCCCCAGTACAAAAAAAAAAAAAAGAATTAGTGTTTCTTTATTTGGGTTGGAATTAGAAAAAATGACAACCTTACATCATACACTTAAGAGAATTATATGAATAACTAAAATAATAAAAAGTAACTAAGGTGAATGGGGTTATTTTGAGAAAGTCATTTTACAGAGCACATCACATCGGCTAACTCTAGGTAGATCATACTATCCTGCCCACTCATAGAATCCCTAACCATATCTTTTGGAGGCTGCTCCTGAACCACATTTACATCTACTGTACATAACATTATAACATTCCTCAACATCAGACTCCAGAAGCAGGAGAGTCCACAACATTTACAATCCAATTAGGATCATGCAGAATTATGTCATCTATAAAGAGTGTAGTGATTCCTTGTTTTATATTTCCGAGAGTATTCTTATTATACAGAATCTTTGGTCATAAAATTTAAGCCCAAGATGAATGACAAGGCTCAACTAAAAATTCTTTAAAGTGTACATAGTCTTCATTTCTCTATTATCTTCCTAAATAAATTTCTCTTCTATTGCCATTAACAGGTACCACTAAGCCAATTCCTTAGAAAACTGTCACTTGTACACGATATGTACAATGTTCTGCCACTATCTTTGCTATGGTCTGAGTATGTGCATCCCTTGAAATGTATCTGTTGAAATCTTAATCTCCCTAAAGTGATGTTACCACAAGGAGGGAGCTTTGCAAGGAACCATGAGGGTAGAGCCCTCATGATTGGCATTAGTGCCCTTACCAAGGAGGTCCCAACAGATAGACTGCCATTTCCACCTGGAAACACACCACCAGGAGGCACTATCTCTGAGAAAGTGAGCCCTCAGGTGATATCAAATCTCTGTTGCCTTGATCTTGGGCTTCCTGCCTCCAAAACTGTGAGAAGCAAATTTCTGTTACTTACAACAAAAATCTACCAGTTTCTGATAATCTGATATTATGCCCCAATAGGCTGAGACAATCCAACTGTCCAAGCAATGTAAATGTCATAAAGTTTTCATAGAAGGAGGAGGAGGAGGAGGAGGAGGAGAAGGAGGAGAAGGAGGAAGAGGAAGAAGAAGAAGAAGAAGAAGAAGAAGAAGAAGAAGAAGAAGAAGAAGAAGAAGAAGAAGAAGAAGAAGAAGAAGAAGTAGTAGTAGTAGTAGTAGTAGTAGTAGTAGTAGTAGTGGCGGCAGCGGCCAAATCACTTCATTCCTTTGTGGCCTGTCTTTTATTTGTTCCACTCCACAGTTACATGGGAGGCAAACTGACCAGACTCAAAACATGAATTTGAACACATTTTGAAAGTACATTTAAAAGTCATAAATGTCAATTGAATTGAATTCATCCTCTTACAGAACATTAAACCTTTAGGTTAAGAATTAACCATAAAGGAAGGGAAATTGTTAAGTCTCAAAGCTAGTAAAACTTAGAAGCCATCTTCCTAAGGAATGAGTACTATCCATAGTTCAATTCAGTATCGATGTCACTTTGACTTTACTAAATATTGAATGCTTTGATGATGTCATATTACAGCACAGTTGACATCACAGTGAGAACTTAGAAGATAATGCCTATTAAATTTCTTCACAATGTAATGTTCTAATTGTTCAAAGAATTGATTACACTCCCAGCATATGCACTTAGACATAAAGTAATGGTTCACCCATTTAAATAGATTATTTGCTAATAGTGTAATTCCAGAAAAAGTAAATGCAATATCTATCCTCCTCACATATCAAGGACAAACTTGAAAAAGAAAATTAAATACTACTCAGTTCAAATCAAAGCCCATTAAAAAGAAGGCTAAGGCAAAGGTACCAAAGTTCAGCCTATCCAAAAGCTAATGAGTCTGGAAAGGTGCTTCAGAACCATGTAATTATGTTTATTTTTAAAAAATAGACATGGTTATTTTTATTTTAAAAAATAGACACATTTACTTCAGTTTTAGTATCTACCCTTTCCCAATAACTATGAATAAGCCTGTATTTGAAATACATTTCTAATTTTTCCTCTTGTTTTGATACTTGACATATTATAGGAAAATTAATTTCAAAAGTTGGCTTTTTAAATGCTTACAATTATAAAACTGAGGCATCCTTGGAGGAGGAATTTATTAGGTTTATTTATTCCAAGGTCTTAGAATAATGATAAAGTACACTGCAGTTTAACACACTTTGAGAGCCTGCCAACCAAGAAGCATTTCAACCAAGAAGCATGTTTGTTGAAGAAGCAGAAGGCCCACTGGGAATCACTGAATTTTGCAACTTTCCAATCCTATGATTAAATATAATTAAGAAAAGACAAAAATCTGACTTAAAGTTTTCCAGTTTTACAATGGAAAAGAGACATGACCTTTTCACTAGAATATAATTCAACTATGTAAAACTACTGAAATGCAATTTCTTGCAATTAATAAGTGCCTCATCACCCACAAAACAAGCAAATGCTAGTATGTACCTGGTATAAACGATGTTTTTCAAAATTCTTAAATTCCTAGAACAACTGTGAAAGTAACTGCATAAAATTACTAGATATAACTACATATAATTACATAGATAATTAAATTCCTTGAGACTTCCTTACAGAAAAAAAAAAGTGTTCTGAAATGGAGTTTCCCAAAATAATCCAGTAGAGACGAGAAGTCAGCTTGACTGGGGAGTGACAGTGTTAGTGGACGTGCTGCTGTTGTGGAGAACCTTAAATTAGGTTCTCCAGAGGTGAATCAGGTCATTTGTCTCAACAGAAACACAAGCAGCTGTCCATTTGTGCTGTCCCTCTGGACATGAAGCATCAGTACCCTTTTCCTCCATTGGCCTGTGCTTTTGGAAACCTGTGACAGTGTTCCATTTCACCCAGGTTTGGCAGCACGGTTTGAATTGCAGTGGGTGAGTGATCTTTAGCTTATATTCAGTTTGACAGCAATTTTAACTGAAAACTCCCTGCAGAAAAACCTAAATCTCATAATCATATTTCAGCAATATTCCTTACTTAAAGAAATAAAGAAGAAAAAAAGGTCCCTTCCTCCTGATGTTGGGCCACCACCAAAGCTAGACCACAAATGATTCTTTTTTTTTTTTTTTTTTGTACTAGGGATCAAACTCACAACCTCGCACTTGCCAGGCAGGCGCTTACACTGCTGAGCTAAATCCCAGGCCCCTACAAATGATTCTTCCTCCTGTCTTCCTCATGAGCCACTAGCTGATGTCAGCACTTCAGAAGCTCAGGCTTCCTCAGCAGTGCCACAGGGCTCTGTCTTAATTAGCATGGTGTTAGCTTTTCTAGTAACTGCACATTTGATGTACTGTGCCATTAAAATGAGCTACTGTCTTTACTGTCCCATTGGTCAGATACATTTTTCAGGCCTGGTAAGTCTACCCTGTGCAGTCTTCAACCTGTGCTGCATTTTGGAAGAGCCACTGACATTCAAAGTTCTAACTTACAGGAAAGAGAAGAACAGTAAAAGAATATAAAAAGGAGTATGGCAAACCCAGCAAAGACCTCTCTCGTTCATAGTGTACATGATGACTGTGCTTCCCAAGACTTAATGTGGATGTCTCCCCTGTCACTGAAAAAATTTTCAAGATGAAAGAGCCAACTTAAAACCCCTAAAAACCACAGCAGTGCTAAAGCCAAGTGTAGAATATTCTCGGTCAAATCAAATCATTGGCTGACTGAGAAAGATAGGACTGAAATGAAGCTGTCACTGTGGGGGACACACACTAGAAACTCTGTCAAGCTAGAGAAGGTCACATATCTGTGGAACAAACTAATCAGTCAGTTGGGGATATACCTCTGGGATGGGACACCTACCTAGCAGCACGAGTTCCTGGGTTCAAGCCCCAGCACACCACCCCCTAAAAGATGTTTAGCAACTGGGTTTTCACAAAAAGCACATAATTCTATAATTATAAATTAGCCAGAAACAGATTCATGCCACATCTTCATATACAAAATGAATTCCTTCTAAGCACTAACTATTCCCCTTGGTAGATTTGAAGCTTTTAATAGATAGAGGAGAAAAAACTCTTCATGTCTGGAAACCAGACCTCAAAATGGAATAGAGAAATGACTGCACAAATATTGTGAAGCAGAGTATGTCACAAGATTGCTGAAAACATGAATATTTATGGAAGCATAATCACCAGTCTTCTCCCCAGAATTTAGATGGAGGTGAAGACTAAGAATCTAGGTTTTCCTTCTCTGCCCAACTGTTCAATTAATCCCTATTTCTTGAGTACTAACTTTATGCCAAGTAGTTTTGCACACTAGGAACTGAGTGGTGAACAACCTGCACTGAAAACCCATGGTCTCATAGAGCTTTCATTCTATTAAAAGGAAACAATACCACAACATACAATATGCAAAACAGTGACAAGAGCTAAGGACAAAAAGGACAGGGATGAGGAGCAGCGTGTGTGGGAGGAAGGTTTCAGTCACAGGGAAGCCACTGAAAAGGGAATACTTGAGTAAAGACCTGAAAGGAGCCACACAGAGGGATGCAAGCACAAAGGCCCTGACGGGGCAGCCTGACTGCCCAGGGCACCAAGACAACCGAGCCGCAGGAGAGAAGGTCAAAGACATCAGCTCATTCTCAAAGGAGGCCTGTGGAAGGCAGACCAAAGAAATGACCTCAGAGGAGAGATGTGGTTTCAGATTCAGTGAATCTGAAATATGCTGAGACATCTGAATACCTGAGGGTATATGAGGGTTCAACAGAATGTTCCAGTTTTTTAGATAGCAGGTGCAGCAAAAAATAGGAGTCAAGGAAGACATGTTCTGGTGGCCACATGAAATGACCAGAATTGTTTACAGAGACAGAAAAATCTGCAGGAAGAGTAGATCTAGACACATTAATTTTGAGACTCCTAACATCCCTCTAAGTATTTAAATCAGTACTTCTCTACGTATTTAAATAAGGAAAGAAGTTTAGGTTAGAGATATGAACACAGTTGGCACATGGATGAAAGAGTTTGCAACTTGAATTGCGGGCCCTCTCTTCACTTTATCAGTACTATCATTTTACAGCTATCCTTCAGTCAGAAAGACCTGAAATATACCAGAACTCCAATTTTGGCTAGTTAATATTTTTAAGAAACTATTATATTTGAAACAGTTATTTCCAAGGCAATCAGTTCTTCAGCAATCACACATTCAGTAAGTGCTTACTGAGAACCTCTGAGGAGCCAGGCCCTGCTGGCACTGGAAATCCCACAGTGGAAAGCAAGCACAGAGTCCTCGACCTCATGTGAATTAGAGAAATGGCAACAGTAATATCATAAATACAATTAATAAACAGTAATTACAGCAAGTCCTATACAAGAGAAAGTATAAAGTGTAGACTATCTGGAAGTATTTTTCTTTCTAGACAGCACCCTCCTGGCACACAGTACCCTTCCCAGCCCTCCCTTGCCAGCAACACAGTCTCTTGGAGCTGAGTACATCACCAAAACGGCACATATGTTTCCACTCCCTAAAAACAGTCTTTTAAGATGGCAAAGAATTCATGAGCATCAGAATCTTTAAGAATCTTAAATGGACATATTATGCCCATCTCACTAACACTGGGTTACTTATATAATGAATTACTGATTAAACCAGGAGTTAGGGAAAACAAAGTATAGTCTCTATGGGACTGAAGCAGAGAGCAAGAAACCACCCCTGCAATCTACTCGAACTACTTACAGAATTTCAGATAAGAATAAGCACCCAAGCAGCTCTTAGCATCACAGTGACAATGCCAATACACACACGCAGAAATACACTGTTAGAGCAGTAAAATATGCAGTGTTGGAGGGGATGCAAACCACTTAATAGAACAGGAAACTTGGGTTTAAGAAGACTACACAATGTGGTCATGTTTAAACAACTAGTGAGCCACAAAACCAAGGCCACACCACTATCACCCAACACTTAAATGATCAGGCATGGTACAGGTCTTGCCTCTTATCTGCCACCAGGAAGAAAGAAAAGAATAAAGCACAGATCCTAGTGAAGATGTTTTGGAACCCTTCCTCTGGAGGATGCGTTATGGACTAAAAGTGTACAAAAGACTGTTGGTACATAAGAGACTAATTCTTCCAGAAGGGAATAAAGGACAATTACTGCATCACAGGAAGACAGTAGAAAAGCAAAGAATAAAGAGCTTCAAGACAGCATATTAGAGATGAAATAGAAATGCATTGCCAACAGCTCTCTAAGTAGAGGATGAAAAGTGTCAACTAGTTATAAAGCAAAACAGTGTGAAGGTGTCTATTAGAAAGAGAATTACCCAACAAATGGCAAATAAAATTCTTTAAAATTGGGTCTTTTGTCTATAAAGGCCAGGAATAAAATATAATGCCTTTTTTCTTTTCAGACCATTGCAAAAGATAAGAAATTCTCCACAGATTCCATTAAACGTTTAAAGGGAGAGTGTCTGCAGGGCCAATCCACCTAGAAATTCTTGAAGAGTAAGAGCTTTTCCATCATCATCAAATGCATTAATTTACAAAATTTCTCTAGTATTAAAAATACCAAACAGCTGAAGACATTTGGCAGTACTCAAAATTGTGGCAATTAGGATCTATAAATCTATAAAGCATTATAAGTCTCATGTCCTAACCTACAACAAATATAATCAACTTGATGAGACTTGATTATAAAGGAAGAAGCTAAAGTTCTTCCTTTAGCTCTTAAAAAGAGTTGCAAATGAGTTCAGGAGAGTATTTTACCAGCTGAGGAATACCAGTCATTATCCCCACTTTGAGTTTAAGAAAAATAAATAAAAAATAAGTGAATTTCTTCAATAAGTGGATTTATTTTCTGCTGTAGTAACAGATGGCAAGGGATCTATGCCTGCTCTTCTAGTCAAGATAGGTCATTTTTGAATTAGAAAGAAGTTGCTATTTTTATTATTGATAATCAGTAAGAGAAGATAAACCAAAAAGAAGCTATTAGCCAGTTCTCTTTTTTTCTAAATGAATACTTTTTTAAAGCTAAATGTAAACTGAAGACTCTAAACTCCAGAATCAGGTGAACCTTCTACTTGCTTTCAGCTGGATATTTAGAAAGCAACAAGTTTTTACTTGAAATTATACCAACTATATCTTATAATCAGCACCATCTTCACAACACCAGTGCATCAGAACGAGAAACACTGGCATTTGTAGATATGTAAAGACATCTCTTGGCTGTCATCTTTGGGTGCTTGAGTTTATTATCTCTATAAAGTATTTTATTACTAAATAGCATATAAACTGAGATTTACCACTCATTCCTTATAAAGTCAAACTTGTGACCCACAGACAGTGAAACCATGCTCCAGGAGCGCACTAAGAGACGGTGTCTGTGCCAAAGGAAAGAGGAAAGGGGACAGACTCGCTCGTCTCTCAGCCCTGCCCACACCACCCTCGCCATGCTCACGGGAGGGCTGCAGGTGGAGAGGGGCAGGCCAGGCTCGTCCACCTTCCTTTTGCTAGGTCAGGTCAGGGTCAGCACTGCACATATCCAGCCATGCCTCACCTCGCTGTCTCCTTCCACTCCATCTCCTGCCCATCCACGGCCAGAAGCTCATCCAGCTCAGTGAAGAGCTGAGGGGGCGCTGGGCTGTCATCTTCCTCTCCCAAGATGAAGCGGATGCGTTCAGCCGCAGGAGAGACTGTAGAAGTGAAAATACTGTGGTTAAACACAGGCTGGACAACCCTGAGGAAAGTGTAGCTCCTGGCTTCTCCTCTCTCCTCAAGGTTATTTGGCTTCCCATCCACATTTTCAGTGGACATCTTTCTTGCTGAGTCTCCCTTATCCCCAACCTAAAGCCAAAAGCACATGGAAGCCTGTCTCTATTCCTCTAGTCCAAACTCTGGCTCAGTTCTGCTCCTTCCACAAGGACAACACTCAGATCTATGTGGTGTGTGACCGAGAACCTTGAGCCCTTGGATGGACCATGGTCTACTTACACTATGCCCCTCCCTCTTCACAAATGACCTGCCTACAATATAAGACAGCAATCAGCACGAACCAATCACTTGTTTGTGTACAGTACAGCGCGAAGGGCAACAGGGCACCCCAATCCTGAGTTTTCCCCAGGTCCCGCCTCCCACCTACCCTCTTGTCCAGTGTCTAACCCTATGCCCTTGCAGGTTCTCAGTGCCAGAATCTCGTGGACCACAGAGTTGATGAAGGAATGTTTAACAAGACAGGATCTCTTCTTTACATAATGGCAGTACCCAAAAGCATTTAGCCACACTTCAGTGCACTTGGAAAACAAGCCCAAGTAAAATATTGTACACCTGAGGGGGAGAAAACCTTTCCAACACACTTAATCACATAATTGAATGCCCTACTAGCTCCATTTGACCCCATCTCCTGAAAATCATGTAATGAAAAATTAACTAGAATTTAGCTCAGGTTTTGAGTTATTTTCTTTCTTGAGAGGAGAAAGAGAAATACAAAGAGAAAAATGTACTTGAAAATTAAATTGACAGTCACTTTACAAAACTAAGACCTATAAATATTTTTATAATCTCTGGGTAAAACCAAGAATGGCACATAAAGATGAATGTATCACAGAGCATAATATAATTCTGCATGTCAAAATTTATTTAATATAAATAAACTTATGAAAAATGTTTAAGCTAACCACAATAAAAATTAATTCTTAAAATAAAATATATATGTCTACCTATTAAAATGGCAACAATGAAAGAGACAGAGGGGAAGAAGAGGAGGGAAAGAAGATGAATAGGAATCACGATGTGTTACGCAAACACGCCAAGGCCACACCAGGACTGTAACACTGTGCCACACATGTGTACCAACAAAAAAATGCAAATGGCACCAACGAAAACCAGTGATAAGTTTCAATGTTGAGGAGTCACAAGTGGCACCTTGTGATGCTGGGTGCTGACAGGGGCCTCAATATGAACACGCCTCTGAACACGCCTATTTTCATATATTGAAAACAGTATATATGAAAATACACTCTGAAGTTCTCCCACTAAAGATTCATTCATTCCAAACAGTTTTCAACCATTTTGCTGTACAGTGATCAGATCATTGCAACAAGTGTTCGTAATCAAGATAGAAAACTCCCAAATATCCAAAAGGAGGATGACTTACATAAAGTGTGGTACAAATATTAAATAAAATAGGGTACAATAAAATATTATGTGGTCATAAAACATGAAATCAAGATTGCCTTTTTTGACATACAGTATAAAATTAAATGGAAAAAGGAGAAAAGAACACATATGTATATCTGTAACCTAAAGCCTGGCACCTCATTTGCTCGGTTCCAGCACGCAGGTACCACATTTTCACTGTCCTAGCATGAGCAGCCCTGTCCCTGGTACATGGCTGCACTGAGGCCCACACAGTACCTAAACTTAGAACTACACAGAGCACAGACATGGCCACAGACAGCTCTGTGACTGACCTGAGCCCTGGCATGGACTGGTCATGAGACTTCTGTCTGTGAGTGACTGGCTACCGCGAGCGTGGAGCTAAGCTTCACACACGAACTGCAACAGCCCAGTGTGTTATCGTGTTATTTCTCGTCTCCCCATGAAAAATCCACGTGGCACTGGGAAACGAAAGAGAAAACTGGCCAGCAAAGAGGAAGGTATGGCAGAGAGACAAAAATTAATGACAGCAGAAGAGAAATTTGAACAAACATGACAATGTCACAGTCAGTGGAAAGGTGGTGGTGCTGTCATCATTCAAGACACCATGGGTCACAGTGAAGGCAAACTTACCAACACACAGAAGCAAAGTGGTCACGGTGAAAAAAGACAGTGTCTTAGGGGACAGTAATGCTGGCAAAAACAGCAACAACAATGAAAAACTTTACATAAAGGAACTCTAGGAGACCATTTCTTGACATGGAAAAAGCATAAAGGCTACAATGCCACAAGCCCATGCAAACATGGCCTGGCTGCCTACACAGACACTGAAAGGAAAACACACACCTCCTCTATTCCCTAAATCCTAGAGTAGGAAGGTTAGGGCTGGTAAGATTTCCCAAGGAAATACACTACTCAAATCTCCATGTTTCTAATGTTCTAAATTAATTGTGTACTAAATAATTATCAGGTTACCTTGTTACTGTCATTTTGTTCACTTCCCTGTACCTTCAGAGCTAACATCAAGAGATCTTAATGATCAAAGAACATTTAAGTCATGAGACAATGGTAACTTTCTCACAGATTATGAGGGTCATTCTTGTGAGGTTTCCTAAGTGTACAGTCATTTTTATGGTCTCTCGCTGCTGTAACTGCCCACATATTTAGATATGAAGGCATACTTAAATTAGCAAGTATTGTGGTTTACATGTCATAAAGTTCATTTTTTTTTGGACCAGGGATCAAACTCACAACCGTGTGTTTGCCAGGCAGGCACTTACATCACTGAGCTAAATCCCCGGCTAAACTGCACCTTTAGGGGGGAAAAAAACCTGGCATGGTGGCTCACTCCTGTAATCCCCAGCACCTAGGAGGCTGAGGCAGAAGAATCGTTTGCAAGTTTGACACCAGCCTGAGCTGCAAAGTGAGCCCAAGACCAGCCTGAAATGCATAATAAGACCCTGTCTCAAAAAGACAAAAAAAAATGATAATAATAATAATAAATAAAGTTCATCTTTACAGCTTGTATTTTCCTCCATTTACTTTGTTATAACTTCAATGTACCATTTGTTCACATATTCATTCAGCAAACACTGAGCATGGTCTATGTTCTAAAGTAAGCTTTGTTTAACACTAAGAAGACAAAGCAAAACAACATGATGTAAAAGTCCTTGTTCTATTCACTCAAGGAAATGAAATAAACATTAAGAAATTAATTAGCTACATGAATCAACAAATTAGTACATAAACCAAGAAAAAATATTTGCTAACCACATAGAAATATTTGCTACATACTGACATAGTGATCATGTTATATGTCTATAATTAGAAAATGATTTTTAAATTTCTTAATATCTCTGGGGGAAAGAATAAACTCAATTTGAGGACTTTTGTATGAAAACATCTGCAAGGCCTTTCCAATCAAGAAACCGGAAGTGTAATTATTTTAAGGGATCCAAGAGGGCATGAAAATGAAGACATGTTGAGCAAAATTGGCAGCTGGCAACATTTCTGGCCACACTGCTAACAGCTGAGTCACGTCATCACAGTGGTTCTGGAAGCAATGGTCACAGATTTCATCAACTTTTCACAGCATTCAAATAAAAGACCAAGGTAACCACGGCTTTCAGAAGGGGGAAGTCTTGGTTAGACTTTCTTTCTAAACATCTGTAAAGCTGAGATACAGGTTGGTTTCCACCTTTAAAGTAGAAGAATAAATGTTTCTCCAATTTAAAAGAATCTCGAGCACTGGCAGTGTGGTTCCTCACTCAGCTCTGCCCAAGGAGCCCTCTCTGCTTTCTCAGTCAGCCCCTCCACAGCAGCATCTACAGAATGGAGCACTTGGGGAATGCAGTGTTACCTCTGGATCTCAGTCTCCAGGTGCGATGCTTCACACTCCTCCTTGTTACCTGATCTTTCAAATATAAGCCCATGAGCCACTAGTGCGGCAATCTTCAGGGGACTAAATTCCAACCCTGCATGCATAGGCCAGCCACCCTCTACCTTTCTCAGGAACTCAAAAACAACAGGTGCTAACATCACTGTCAACATGGAGACATGCAGAAAGTGAGAGTCCCCAGGGGGACCCATTTCAGGAATTCACTGCTCCCCAGAACCCGTGATCATACAGGAAAACAGACTGACAACACAAGACACTGCACTGAGAGGACTTGAGCCAGGCTGCCTGCATCAGTCCTCAACTCTATTCCTTACTCACTGTATGACCTGAGACACATCAGTCAACATCTGAGTTTCAAATTTCCTATCTGCAAAACTTAGGTTCTAAGCAAGAAAATTCTCACAGATATGACTGACCTTGAGAGCAGCTGAACACTGAAATTTTACAAGGTAGGAAAAAAAACTGTGTCTGTTTTACTTCAATGAAGTGAGTGGCTCCCATGAGGGGCCACGTTCATGGAAACAGACCTAGAGAGCAAGGGTGACCAGTAAAACTCCTTGAGCAACACTCTAAAATCAACGTGCATCACACAGAAACAAACTGTGATTCCAAGTAATCTTCATGCTATAGAGGCCTGCGGGAAAAAGTGAGAAGGATCACAGGAAGACAAGAACTGACAGATTCATCTGAGCATCGTGTGGATCAATGCGAAGCTCTGGCTCCAGCCTGCCTCCATCTTCTCCAGTGAGAATGCTCAGGACTTCCTGCAGCCCCACTACAGTGGGGTCATCACTATCCAGCATCCACCTGCAGATAACAGGTGGTCTCCCACATCAACAGGAGCCCCAGGCCCACCATGAAGGGGAGCCAGGCAATATGCACAGTCACGCATCACCCCCACTCCACAGCGCCACTGCAAGCTTCACTCACAATCATCACTCTCACTCTGGCCCTGCCTAGCCCAGGGCTCCTCTGCCCAGCACCACACTTCTGACAGGGATTGTGAGGGACAAGGCAACCATAACACAGCCCCTGCTCAAGTCTCTTTCATGTCACACTGACCCCAACCTGTGTGTCCAACTCTGTCTTCACAGGAAACCAGGGTCATCTTGTGACCACAGAAGAGCTGAGCTTTTTGTTATCCAATCTTTTTCTCATTCTTCCTCTTTGGAGTATTCAGATACTCTTTCCTTTCTAAGTGACTCAATTTCCCAGGCTTGAATTGCATGTTTTCCAATATCCTGCCCTAACTATTCACAGAACCAAGGGGCTGTTCCTTATTCAGACCATCATAAGGCTCTGGGCCTGAATGACCTTTTTAGGCACATAGAAAACATGCTCAATAAACCTAATTTTATACAAGTATCTTCAAGACCACCAAACTGGAAGGCAGGCTCTATATTTTCTGTATCCTCCTCAAAAAACAACACAGAATGTCTACAATAAAATACTTTAAATATTGACTCAATGAATTAGATAGGAGTGAATAAACCTTGGAAATCTTCAAATACATAAATGCATACCATTTGCAAAACAAATCTCACACTAAGAACTTTGAAACAGAAAATATCTCAAGTTTCAAAAACTGTCCTCAATCTACCCTACCCCTTTATATATCTTGGCATTAGTCACACAAGAGCAAAATACAAGGGCATTCAAGGTTGAGTAAGCTTCAAATGAAAGAGTGAACGCCTCACGTAAGTGTTTTTCCTCTGCTAGATGCAGCCTCCCCTGCCTCAAAGGCCACCACATGAAGGCTGCCAAGACAGGGACCACCCCACTCCAGGTTTTCACGGTTGCTCTACTTTGTCTTTCACACCTCTGCTAAATATCTGGTTCACCTTTTAGATAAACCCTTCCTGGTGCCCACAAAGTTACACATAAAGAGGATGAATATAAAAAATGGTGAAGAGAACGTGTGAAGGAAAGAATGAATAATACATATCCTGGCTCAGTTCCTCAGGAAGATCTCTGCTTCTTTTCCCTGACTCTTTGTAAGTATGTCTTAGAAAATGGCACAGAAGAACAAAATGGGAAATCTAAGGCCTGCTGTTTGGGAACAGAATGAACACAGAACCTCATGGTATCGCCGGGAGATGGGTCCCTTTCAGCCCCCCACCGACTGGCTATCAATTCCAACTCCCGCAGATGCGTAAGTCCACAGAAAGTAGTACAAAGTATACATACAAACTGTGCACCACCTCCTGTGTACACTGTCACCTCTAGAGCACTTTCAACACCAAATACAATATAGAAGGTTGTTACTCTGCATCGTTTAGGAAATAATTACAAGGAAAAGATCTGCACATGTTTAGTAAAGATGCAACAATTATAGGCCTTCGAATATTTTCAATTGTAGTTGATTAAGTCCCTGGTTATAGAATTTGTGGATATGAAGGGCTACTTATTAGCTTTTAGCATATGCAAATACATGATAGTGTTGGTTGAAAGATGGCAAAATATTTAGACAGTAAAGTTTCTGACCTCAAGAATTTGTGGGTGAGATGATAACAAATAATAAGGAAAATGCTATCAATAAAAATATAATATACATTAACTAACATTTTTTAATTGCTACAATATAGTATGCATTACATTGAGTACTTTCCATTTAGTATATCACTTGCTTTATACCACCCTATATTACAGATAGGGAAAAGGAGTTTTAAGAGGATAAAAGATTCCCAAGATACCTCGAGTAAATAATATGACCTCATACTCAGCCTTTGCCATTTTCAAGCCCATTTCTGAGGTTTTATACTCTCATTTTTAATAAAATAAACTAATTAAAAGAAAAACACAAATTGTTATGCTAACAGTATAGAAAGTAAATGCACTGGATCTCAGAAGAGGCAGAAATCACACTCACATATGAAATAGTCCTAAAGCAAATTAACGGAACATTTGGTTCATTATCCTCCAAAAGGCAATGTGTGCACGTGCCTTTTCAGTTTCAGTCTGGGAAACATCCCACTGTGACACCCTACAGTTGACCAAAAAGACATTTCTAATAGAAGCAATGGTCACGATGAGCAATTCACATGGGAGCATGATGAGTTCACACAGAAATGCCCTTCAGTGGATTCAGTGAGGACTTCTGGGTTTTGCATTTTCTCTTGGGCAGTACCTATACTTTGATGAAGTCAACCAAAGTATAAAAAGAAATACCTAAGTAGTTATCAATACACCATCATCAACTGGTTTACGCCTTTATCATTTTATATATTCACTTCCATTCTTCATTCTGATGGCCATCTGCAGGACACACACTCGCCCCTTTCTGCTTGCAGCTGTCTTCTTGTTTCCTGTGGAGAACCATCTTTATACTGACAAGTGGGTCCACAAGGCGGGCCCTCTCCCCACCCAGAACCCGGGTCTGAGCAACAAGAACATGACTGATCCTGGCCACAGCGACTCACTTTCAAGAGGGCAGCACGCCTCATCTCAGTCACCTAGAGTAAGAAAGTGTCAGACTGGCTGAAACTGTGAGGAGACAAATCTTCACACTAAGAGACAGACAGTAATAATGGCTGTGGAGTAGACAGCATGCTTGCAACTCTAAAAGAAAAGGCTGCCTGAGAATGAATTAAACTCAGAACCACAGCAGAGATAGATCCCTGTTCCATCATTTAAACACCTAGATTCAGCCATGCCTGAAGTCAGTCACTTTTCAGCCATATGTGACAATTATCTTTTAAAGAAATCTAAGTTGAGTTTTTTGTCACTTGGAAGCAAAAAGTTACTGACAAAACACTTCCATAATTCCATTTGATAAATTAGAGAAAGGCTAATTTCCATATATTATGTTTCACCAAATTAATTACATTAAATAACTTTTTACCTATGCCTTAACCTATTATAATCAAAAAAAAGTCCAGAAAATTACTTTCAAGCTGCATGCAAGCAGGCTCTTATATGGTTAGTTTTTCTGTCTCAAATCAGCCAAGAAACTTAAATAGCCAAATAGTATTCATTAAAATTGATTACTTTAGACATATACAGCTATCCATGTATTAATATTCTCCCACTCAAGAAAAGCTGTCAATTGTCACAGTGATTCTTAACCTCCCATGACACTATTTTTCAGCTGTAGAAAATTAATGGCACTCAGAGTTTAGATTTCAGAACCCCATCGAATGGTCTCACACACAGGAGCAGAGTAGGCTTAATGAGTTTACTTTGATTTTTATGGGGAACCACCTCTACCATAACTCACACCTTTAAAGTATAAACAATGTAATTTAACTAGGGTTACACACCCAAGGGTTCGTGTTGTCAGGACTCAGGTCATACCAATAAAATACTCAGAATTTTCAGAACAAATAGTGCTAACCTTTACCTTCTCTAAGCTATTCTTTCTCCTTCATAATTTCTGCCAACCCAAGTTGAAAATAGAGTCTGTGGTATGTTAATATGCATCCCTTTCCCATGTCGCCGAGCCATTCCAAACTGTCTCAGGGACGATGGCCCAAAAGTCAGATAAATTTCAGGGACCCGCATGTTAAATAACCATGGGTCACTGCCTTTTTGGTCTATTGATTCTTTTATTAATTATTCCAATTACAGTAATTTTAATTAGTTTAGTGTTATATTATTGCAATATTTTAAGAATTTCTATTGCAAAGAGAAGCAAAATCTAAATCAATTCATTTAATTCCCTATAAACTCAGCAGTGATTAAACTAAATTTCCAAGCTCACTAATGATAAAACTAAGCTTCTTAATATTTCTTTCTGGACTTCACCTTCCATAATAGCATTTTCCTCCTTCACCTAGTCCAGTTTGCATAATATTCACCACAAAGTAAAGGATTCACAGAAGCAGTAGTAACCCATCTCTACTGACCCCCACTTCAGCTATGTGTCACAAGACCACATTCCCAAGATAAGCCCATATCCAAGATCCTCTCAGATGTGTCACACATACATGTCCTTTTCAGGCCAACAGGATGGCCATTAAGAAACCACCTGGAGAAGGCCCTCACCACAAATAGCAATGCCAGCATCCAGCGCAGCACTCCTGACACCTTGCCAAGGGTGTCCCCAAGGAAGCTGCTACTGGGTGTCAAAGCAACACAGAAGTAAAAACAAAAGCCAAAGCCAAGAAAGTCTATGTGGGCACACAGAGAGTACAGACTGCTGGGACTACACACAGCTTAGGGTTCTGTCTGTCTCCTCCATTGTCCACTTCACATCATTTGAGACATGTCATGTTGGAGACCACTGCAAAGTGGCTCTGAGCAGGATTTTAAATTAACTAACTGGCTTTCTATGTTTATCTGTGAGTCTGTCCTAGCCCTTTGTCTGGTGATGGGAGCTGATTCACAGTAAGTGAACCTCTATAAATCACTGGTCCTGGCTAAAACCTGTAGTAGCTTGTGATACTAGAGATGCCTCAAAGGGCAAGGTAAGGCCACAGCTAAAGACACCTGGCTCAAACCCCAGTTAAGCTGATAGAGACTGTAGCTGCAGGCATCTCACTCCTGCTGTCTCACTCCCACTATGAATGTCATCATAGAAATAAGACAGTTCTCCTAAATTGGCATAATTTACTATTTAGAGAAGTCTTTAAAGTGACTCCCAAGGTCCTGCTCAGTTCCTGTGCTTTCCTCAGTACCCCCTCTCTTTATTTAAAAACCTAATAAATATGGGCCACCCAGAGAAGCTCTTTATCTCAGCCCCCAGAGTCTCAAACTCTGACAGAGGGTTTTGATCCTCCTAGAGCTCTAAAATCAAACCACTTGTCTCATGTATTTAAACCTTTGCTGTACACTTGTTTGGGAGAGCTTGGCCAATTCCTCAATACTGCCACATGCCACAGATTTCCCAGAAGAGAAGTAAGCCCACGAGTAAAGAAGAGGAATTCTGACAATCATCTTCATTCACCCATGTTTAACCACAGGGTTTATTTGTCCTGTAAAAATTATGAAGCACTTAATGCTATATGTATCTGGATAACCATTACTTCTGGTTTTGGTTTTTAACCTCCTCTAGTATTCCATTACAACCAAATTACTTTCCCTGAAGACTCAGCTAAACCCAGATCCTTTCTTTAATGAATCAATAAAGTCTTTTTTTGCTAGTTGTGTTTATTCTAGATATAACTGGATATCTTGCACTTACAAAGAGACTCACTGAATTTTACAATATGTAAATTAAAAACACCAGAAAGATATACATAAATGTTAACAAGTATTATACCTAAATAGTAAAATTACCAAAGATTCTTATTTTCTTCATTTGGTTTACATGTAAATTCTAAACTTTCCAGAATTAACATTCATGTCATTATAAGAAAAACAAACCAATTAAGGTTTTTTAATTGCTAAATTGAAAACAGTCATATGAAATTAGTGCCAGACATTTCCCTTAAGTATTTGAAACTACGGAATCTCCATTATGTTTCTTCAACAAATGTCCAGCACAAACAAAATCCTATAGTGCTTGCCTTCGCTGTGGTCTCAGGGTTGGAACGATCTGGGGACTCAAATAGCCAGTTTCAAGCCACGTACCAGGTTGGACAGACCACGGTACTGACTGCAGCACAACTGCAAAGCAGTTATGCCATGGCCCCACGTGAGAGTATGGGCTTCACACTGTGTCCCCTGTACATAGAACAGGAGCCCGCAGGAAGTAAACTGGGAAAAGACGTGACCTCCCAGCAACCCTCTCTGGAAAGATCTGTGAGCTCCTTGTGTGTGTCCTTACCCCCACGTTCATTTCTGCTTCCCTACCTCACTTCTCTCTGCTCAGGAGAAGGTTTAGATGATGAATCACTCTGCATAAAAGTGAGCACATCAGCATTTCTTCCAGGTTCAACTCAGACCAATTATCAGCACAATTTATACCCTGAGGTTTCTAAAGTCAGACTCAATTCTCATCAACATTAGGATGTACTCAAAATTCCCAAAATAAACTCTACAGAGTTGCTCTTGTGCAACTATTTTCCACACAAAGTCACTAAATTATACATCTGATATTAGCGTCACCCACACCATGCTGATGCTGTCATTAGATGTCTTTCTATGTGTGGGTACAAAAGGAGACACCTTCCTGTAGACTCTCAAATGCATAAAATATAAAGGCACCAAGTCCTAAAGGATCTTTAGGACTTCTCAGCTTATCCCCACATTGCCAAAGAATTCAATTCCTTTCCTGGACAGGAATATTCAGAAATGTAGCTGAAAACATAATCTCTTTTAAAGGGGTAAATGGAGCATTGAAGCATCAAGGAAACATTACATGAGTGACTATTCTTTCATAAAGAAAAACAAAAGTGACTTGCTCCACAGATGCAGAGCTCGAAAGATTTAATTGAATTTTGACTGCGATACAGAAATGTCAACAAAATTCTACAATAAGCTCTTCTTCTTTACTATCTTAGATCTCTTCTGAGTCAAGTTCAAAATTAGTGGCAGTAGTTCTCAACTTTGGTGAGTTTTAATTAGATTCTCAGCAACGAAAAACATATATAACAGGTCCACTGAAGCTTCCTGTTTGACATCTAGAGCTCCACTGCTTGGCCCCTGGTTGTAAGTGCTTCGTGTGCCTTATGCTATGAATTGAATGTTGGAATGTAGCTGCCTCTGTGATAGCCCTGGCAGGTGGAATTTTAAGAGATGTTAGGTTATAAGAAAATAGACTCTCTCAAAAACAGACTAATGCTCTTTCTCAAGAGTGGGCTCATTTCATATTTCTCACTTTCAACTTCCTTTGTCCTCCCGACCGTGTTATGACGCACCTAGGAATCTAGCACTAAATGCTGGTACCTCCATACTGGACTTCCTAGCCTCCAGAACCAGGGGCTGATCCATGTCTTCTCATCATGAATCACCTAGTTGGCAATTATCTGTTACGGAAACACAAAATAGACTACTAAGAAATCTTGTTTGATCTACCCAACAGACTGCACAGGGATGCCAACCAGCAACACACGTCAGCAAGACCTCCAAAGCCGGCAGAATCCAGGAAACCATTTGGAAATCCCAAGTTCAGCTACTTAAGAAATGGCATATGGTGGCTGGGGCTATAACTCAGCAGCACAGCACCTGCCTAGAAAGCACAAGGTCCTGAGTTAGATTCTCGATACCAAAAAAAAAAAAAAAAGTAGAAATGGCATATGAATGAAAAGGCTCTAATTAATTAAACAAGTAAATTTTGATACTGTTTTACTGAGGGCTTCCCCAATTATCATGAAATTTGCTAAATCCATTTTTGGTCAACAATAAAATGTGACTAGCTAATTTTTTAAAAGTTATAGGTAGGAAGTAAAATTTCCCATAAGAATAAATTTCTTTCTAAATTACCTATATCATTGAGTTACACAAAAGATATGAAAAACAAATTGGAGTGGGTGAGATGGTAAGGGATTTTAATAACCTATTAAAGAGTACTATATACAATGTGTATACTCCAGAGTAACATCAACAAAAATAAAGAATTCACCTCCTTCAACAACATATTTTCACTATAATCTTCCTATGAAACATTTCCTAATGCTTTATATTAAAAGCCTGTATGCACCATTTCCAGCCCTCTGGAGAAAATGCCAATCTATCAGGAGCAAGGAAAATGAACGTAACTTCCAAGAGACTCATTAACAGCTTCCTATCCAAAAGAACCTTCAAAGAAAGGATTTTATCACTTCTGAAGCTGTGGTAATGTGAAAGCCATGACTACTCCTTAATTGGCTACCAAATTTCCAGTTAATCAAGGTCAGTCATAAAACGCATAGTTCCTTTGTCTTATTCTCAGATAAATCTTTTAAATCTATTATGTACTGTTTTAATCTAATTAGAAATACATTTGCCTATTTAGGACACTTTCTAAGAACCATGTCATTTTAAATGTGTCTCCAAGAAATACATTTCATAAAATGCTTGAGCAACCTCATAAAGTAGAGATTTTAGGAATTCTCCTGAAAATTGTCCAAATATCTCTATCCCCTCCCTTTTGTGGAAGAGGCAAAAGAGGGTCACAGCAAAGTGGGGTATCTGTGAATAGGATTATAAAATTATGGAAAAGTGTAAAGAATAAGTTGGGGAACTCCCACTAAGGTAAAGGAAGTTGCTCTGGATCTGACAAACAATAAACCAGACTGCACAAGAAAAAACAAAGGAAGAAACACCAGAGCCACTAAACTGAAACAGCAAATCTAAAGGCCAGGGATACAGCTCAGCAGCAGGATGCCTGCTTGGCAAGTACTAGGTCCTAAGCTCGATTTTGGGTTCCCAAAAAACAAACAGCAAATCTGAAGAAACCAGAAAGAAAAACAGAGGCCAAGTCACCAAATTAAAGGTGAGAAGCTATAGTAAAATGAAGTGATGTGGATATGTAGGCCACAGTAAGACAGTAAGTAGGTCAAGGTAAATGTAAAAGGTAAATCCCGAAATAGTTGATTAATACAAAACAAACTAAAGAAGTATTGCTCCTTAGGGGTGGGAAGGAGGGGGAATGGAGCAAATGTTCCAAATTCATTCTAGGGAGGACTTGCATAGACACTAAAGACCCTCTAACCCACTGATACCAGCAGAATACCCAAGCATGAAACACTCGTCGGGAGCAGCCAGTTCTCAGAGCTGGGGAGACTGAGCTCCTCATCAGGCAGGGAGCACCTGCTCTGAAGGATGAGGTGTGCACCTGTTTTCCAGTCCGGGGCCAACATGGGGTGCTCAGTTGGCTAAGCACTAAGGGGTGGCCTGGAGCCAACATTAACCATGGGAGGACTCTGAATTCTCAGATCAGAGTCTGGTGCTCACACCAACTCTACCGGAGCCAATGCCCTCTTGCTCTAACTCAGCTTCCCCATCTGCTTGATAAATAACTGGAAGAATGATGAGATTACTAAAAACACATTTATGGATGGTGGGATTGAATTTTGCCCTTCCGGCCTACCAAAACTACTCAGAATGGCAAGACAGTGCAGTTAGACTGTAGCACTGTAGATCTCATCTTTCCTGTGAGAATACCAACAAATTTTCAATGCAAAGATTAAAAACAAAAACTAAATGTGACATTCTTTTTCTTTTTCTTTTTTTGTACCAGGGATTGGACTCACAGTCTTGTGTTTGCCAGGCACTGAGCTATATCCCCAGCCCTGAATGTGACATTCCTGGGAATTAATAATCCTCAATAATATCTTCACACTTTATTTATCTGGTTATTTAGTCAAAGATATGTGGTGAGCACTAACTAGTAGTGTTTAAACACAAGATACCAAAAGAAGTTGTACAGTGAGCAAATTTTTTGTTGGATTTCTCATCATTTATAGTCACAAAAAAATTAATCTCAAGGCAACCTAAAGAGGTGAAGGAACATAACCTGCTAAGCAAGCACTGGGTCTGTGAGATGATTAAATACCTAGAACCAGGGCTGGAGATATAGCTCAGCACCTGCCTCACATGCACAAGGCCCTGGTTCAACCCCAGCACCAGACCAAGGGGTGGAGGGAAAACTCTGGGTCCTGCAATTGCTGTGGAAAAATAAAGTGAGAATAGAGACTTCCAAAAACAGAAAGAAAGAGCAAGTGTGCATGATGGCTCACAGATTAAAAAAAAGAATACGTAGTGAAAAGAACTAAGCCAGAAACAAAGGGTAACTGAAATGAATCTGGAGATTTTACAGTAAGAACAGCTGAATTACCAAGTCCTACCACGATTATCTGCCTTTCCTCTACAAATAATATCTGACTTAAAAACAAATATGGAGATCCGCACCATATCGGAACTTAGGGGAAAAGAAGCAACCAGCTCGCCCCCCGGGTAAGTGGCTGTGAGCCCCCTGGTGCACAGGCTGAGAATCAAACATCCCTCCTCCCCCTCCCCCCGTTAGCAAGTTGGAGCCAGAGATCTGAGCATCTCTTGCGAGGTTGACTATATGCAATACAGCAAATAAGGGGGATTTCCTTCTACCATCTCTTTGAAGGCAAATATTTTTATAACTGTTTTGTTTTGTTCTGATTAATGGTATTACTCTATTCAATATTCTGTTTTGATAAGTTCTATAATGTTCTGTATTTCCTTTGATTTTTCTATACCTGACTGAAAGAACAACTATTGTGAAGAAAACGAGATATACTATGGTATTTATTACTGTTATCCCAATAACCTGCTGTGAAGTTCTGTACCAATTTCACTACACTGTCATTGGCTTTGTTCCAACTTGTTCTGTTGTATTTTACAACCTTCAAAAGAAAAAAAAAGAAATATGGAATTATCACTCCAAGAGATAATAAATATTAAGCAACACTGGTTTTCTTGGAGCTGCACTTTACACACACACACACACACACACACACACACACACCAGATTGTTATGCCTGGGCCTCCCAGGAGAGATATTAGTAGTGTGATTCCCTAAAACAGAACAAAATTCATGTTAAAATTACACATGTTAACCAACTCTTAACCATGTTGCTTAGAATGTCTTAAAATTTCAAAACAAATGCTTAAACATTTTTACAGATTCTATTATTAGTGTGCAGAGAAATAAATTATAGTTATTAAATAAACTCTGAACTTCAGACTTGTATACTCAAAGAAAAACTGGACAATGCCCAGCTCTTATAATTTCATATTCATTTAATCCTACTTTAAAACACACCAAAAATGCAATTTAAGTCACCTATGAGACGGGGAAGTGGTTCGGTGGTAAAGCATTTGCCCAGCATGAACAGAGCCCTACATTCAGCCCCCAGCACCACCAGAAAAAAAGGTACTTGAGATCTCGGCTAAATTAACTCTCTAAACATAGTATATACAGAAAAGAGGGAAGGAGAGTAAGAGAGGGAGAGAGAAAAGGGAAAAGTTATAAAGAATCAAGATATATTAAATATTAAGTACAAGGAATATAAACACTGTGTAATACAAACATATATCGATAAAACGATTTAACAGAATCCCAAAATTTCCTAATCATCTTCTAAATATTAAATTTATTCTTTGAGCATTAAATTGGTTGATACTTAAGTTTATCCAACACAATGAGTTATCCAAAGATGCTTATGCCCAAGAACTTGCTTAGAAACATCAACCACAATTAAAATAGTCCTGAAACGTCCATATGGTATGATGTGCAATGAATAATGATTGGTTAATCTGTTTACAAACTGAGTAAAAAACAGTGCAGTGTCCTTTTCATATGCCAAATCTAGCTCACTTCAGTAGCCAGGATTTTTCTTACCTTAAATCTATGACTATTTTAAATGATCAATGACTTTGAGAACAGTAACTTGGCCCACAATCTTATTTGCAATCTTCCTTTTAAAATGTTTGCTTCTCTTTTCCCAGTGTCCTAGGTTTTAGTCTTTTGTCATAGATCACTTGCAGGATCACTCTTCAGAAGGCAGCTATAACACAGAAGGCAGCTACTAACACAGGCTTACCAAAAAGAACAGTTCCTTTTTTTTTGGTCAATAACTTTAAACTGTGATTTTTTACTGATCAGGGAAGTTGGTTGGAAATATTACTTAATAAGAACATCTTCTGGTAAATACCACTTAACATGAACCTATTATGAATAAAGCTCAAATTTCATTATGAACTCCCTTCACCTTCACAATACTCCTGTAGACTACATACTGTCAGTATATGTAGTCATCACATTGAAGGAGCTCACATACATCACCCATTACACTGCTCCACATCTACCAGCCACAGACTTGGGGTGCAGCTCATAGATGTGTCTGATAATTAAATTCCATTCCCTTCCCGTGCAGAGTATTTCTGTTTCTACTCTATTTGTAAACAAAACACATCCTTCAAAAGACCACATTCCATATGTCAAAAACATGCCCTGCCATTATGAACTCTTTAAAAAGGAGATGTGTTAAAGTCTTGATGACCAAATGTTTTTTTTTCTCTTTATAGTACTCAAGGATTATACATTATCATTTCCTTCCAAAGAGTTTTAAACTTTTCAAACACTAGCTTTGGGATTAAGCCATTATTCCTTTACTTTTCAACCAGCCATCCACTCCATTATTTTTAATTTACTCTCTTCTCATTTTAAATGGCTTTAGAAGCTTTCCAAATTCATTCCAGAGCTCAAATAACTGTGCCATCTTTAACTCTAGGGGTTACAGATCTGCTTAAGACTCAGAATACACACAAAAACATACAGTTTTCTGATGCTATTGTTTCAGGAAAAAAAAAATCTTCAGACTTATCATCAATCAACTTTCAAAACACACAGAAAGACATTCATCCCAAAGAATAAATTAACTTCATAGGGTTCCATGTGCCTAAGCTATGGTGATAGGTATACACTACAAAAATAAAAACAAACTAAACTACATGTATGTGTACACACGAGCACATGCACACACGCGCACACACACACACACACAGATGCTGGAGTCCAGCTGCAGCAGGGCTCAGGGGTCCCAAAGGTGGTCAGGGAGTCGGCGAGTGAGAGACAGAAGACACTGCACACCAGTCTGTGAGTGAATCTGAATCTAATTTATTTTTTAGAAGCTGGAATATATATTTGCTAACTTTTGGCAGCAACCCAAACCCCAAGCAGGAAGCGTCCCAGGCTTAGGGCCAGGCAGGGACAATCTTAAACA
>PVLA01004156.1:111801-186428 GCA_004027455.1 Hydrochoerus hydrochaeris | reverse complement strand
AATATCAGGAAATTAAAAACTCCATTGAAACCTGGCAAAACCTTTTAACAGAAACTAAAGACAAACTTTCAAAACTTGAAGATAGATTTGCAAATTATGATCATGAAAGGAAGGATCTCTTAAAAATAACAAGGAACCAGGAAGCAATGATACAAAGGCTAGAAGATGACAAGAGGATTTATAACCTAAGAATAAAATACGTGAATGAAGATGCAGCAACAAATACAAATGAAATAAAAAGTCTATTCACAAAAATAATTAAGGAAAACTTCCCAAACATAGGTAACGGAAGTGAAGTTCAGATAAATAAGGCATATAGAACTCCAGCCAGCCACAACCCAAACAGATCTACACCCAGACATATAATAATCAGGATCCCAGAAATCCATCACAAGAACAGAATATTAAAAGTGGTCAGAGAAAAGAAACAGATTACCTATACAGGAAAACTCATCAAAATCACAGCAGACTTCTCAATGCAAACCATCAAATCAAGAAGAGCTTGGAGTAAAATATTCCAAGCCCTGAAAGAAAATAACTTCCAACCCAGATTGATGTACCCTGCAAAACTGTCTCTCAAAATTAATGGAGAGACAAGATATTTCCATGACAAAGAGGAACTGGGGGAGTTTGTGACCACCAATCCAACCCGGCAAAGAATACTGAAGGACATTCTAGAAAGAGAGAAGAAAACCACCAGGGTTCCAAGAAAAATGGCAGAAGGGCCTCAAAGAAAGGGGTAGACAGTGGAATCAAGGAGAAAAGTAAACAAATAACAACAGAAAAATAGCATGGCAGAGATAAAACAGAGAAGATTGGTTATATCCCTGTTTTATCTTGACTGATTTTATTTGAATCTGGTATGCTTGAGAGTGTCGAGTCTGAGAGTAGGGGCAACTACTCTGAAGATGACAGAATTTAATAGTATACCCATTCTGGTTTGATTGTTAACTGCCTTTGAAGTCCTGTAATGTCTCCAATGTTTAGATTTTATTAATAATGTAAAGTAATGCTAAGTTTATATTATATTTGACGATATAGACAATTTTATCGAAAATAACTAGAGACATCATAGTGACTACCGTAGATCACCTAATGTTGTGTTTTTGTATGTTCTTTTCATTTTGTCTTTCTCTAGGAATTTGTATTGCTGACTTGTTTTGATTTATTTCTCCCTCTAATACAGAAAGGCTAGGTATATGTGTAGAGACTTATATATGTGTAGAACTTCTAAGTAGTTTACGAGAATGGATTATAGTTATTGTAAGGGAAAAAAAGGAAAAGAGAATATTCAAAAGGATATAACTGCATGTATGTTTGAGTGTGTGGAATTAATAACCATGTTGCTAAAGTTTTAGTTGGATGGATGAGCAAAACTGACTGCAGTCTCACTGTTTGAATGTCTACTTTGTGGACTTTACTTTTGTAACTTGAACAACTGCATCTAAGAGGAAAGAATGTAATTGCCAACTAGTGATTTTTACTGGTTACTATTTTTTTTTGTTTTTTTGAGATTTTATATTGTTTCTACCCTCTTTCCTTTTCAAAATTTTTTCTTTAAATAAAACAATTTAAAAAAAAGCAAGAGGAGGAAAAGAAAGTGCTCTAAAAGAGATAACTATATGTAACCTTAAGTGTGTAGGATCGATAACCATGTTACTAAGTTTTTGTTGGATTGGTGAATAGAACTGTTTGCAGCCTCACTGTTTGAATGTTCACTTTGTATGCTTTAATTTTGTAACTGGAACAACTATATCCAAGAAGACAATATGTAATGTATCAAATAGTGATTTCTTACTGTTTATTTTTTTTGAAATTCTGTATTGTTTCTACCCTTTTTTCTGTTTTGCTTCCCCCCTCTTTAAATAAAAAAAAAAAAAATACTGCCCAAGGAATGTAGAGAACACCATGCCTACTTACTGTACCACAGGATCCCTCCTGCATAACGGCTAAATGTAGGAGGTGAATAACTATTTTGTTAGGAAATTAGTGAAAATAGAAATTACACACAAAAAATTTTTTAATATCATTGCAATAAAGTAGAAATATCCTGGAGCTTACTTCTTGTCACAGCACCATCTGTCTGGTGAATTCTAATAGGTCTTTTCAAACCCTGCCTGTCAGCAACTTCCATTGTGACATCATCCATGAATTTCCATATTGTCTAAGTGAGAAGAAGCTCTTTCTTCTCCTCAGTCTATCTGCTTCTTCTGTTTACCTCACACAACTCACAGTTTAGGTATTGTTTTTATGACTTTCACTCTTAACACACTGTGACCTTATTATTTCATCCAAAGTTCTGGCCTAATATTTGGAACAGCTTAGGTCTTCAGTGTATGTTTGTTGAATGGGTCACACAGATTTTCCTTAGTGGTTCTGTGAAAGAGAAAACAAGTGGGCAGCACAATTCCTTTTTCCAGTTCCCATGGTCAGGAGTTACAGGAGTTACAAAAGCAAGGTGGCAACAAGCTTAAATCCTGCCTAATCTCCACTCTGAAAATTAACCAGGGAAACAAGACATAAGTCAAGATAAATCAGAGACCCAGACTTCCAGGAAAGTAGAATTGGATTGTAGCTTGGTCTCCACTGAGAATAAATTCACTTGCATCTGAATTTGGTGAGGAAATCTGTGCTTAGTTAGGAAGAATTTAGTCCATTCCTAGAAACAACGCGTGTTCTGAAGTTACTCTAAAATATCCTGGATCTACGGCCTCCAGGTAGGTAAGATCTTCAAAGAACATATCCAACTATCCTTAGGCACTGAGTAGGACTGGACATTGTGGTTCCAGCTGTGGCCCACCTTAGACTTCCCTATGCTATTCAGTGAATGTTCACGGTGTCAGCAAGGAATGAAAAGCTTGAATGTGGGTTAGTAATTCCCCCATGGGGCGGGGGAGTTTTGCCTCCTCTAGGACATTCTATGGACTGCTTAACATTCTGAGTCTAGTCTTCATTTTTCATCTGTTTTGCCATTTTATGCCTTTTTTCTGTGAAGATCAACTAGAGTTTCTATGGGACTAGCCACATCCAGCCATGAGGAGCCACTTGTGGGTTGAGTCTTCCTTTGTGGTCCCCAAGAGCATTTCCTGTCCCCGTTAACTGGGAAGAGCTGGTCTCAATGTCCTCTTCTTTTCATCTACCTGCTAGTGTGTGTGGTTATTGTTGTGATTATCAGCCAGTGCTCATCATTTGAAAAATAATGATTTCCAGTTTCTCTGGTATATTCTTCATCACTGATGAATGTGTGTTTCCCATAAACAGAATCTCAATGGTAAGATGACAGATATCCTGGTGGAGTGCAAGAAGAAAAAAGTTAAATATTGCCGGGAAGTTGTGGTTCAGCATTCAAGGCCTCAGTTGTTCTCAGATTTTTCCTTAGAATCTAATTAATAATTGTTGGTGGAAACACCCACAATTTTCCAAAAACCTTGGTAGCCTCTGCAATTGTCTTCTTGGCGAGAAGTTTTCAAGTAGCCAATCCAAGAGTGTTATTCAGTTCTCCTTGCTGCTGATTGGCTGGTGCTCTATAACGCATCTCAGGCAGATGCATAAGGTTCCCATAGCATAACATATGCTTGTCATATTGCGTGTAGCTACCACAAAGTCCTAAGATCCCATCCCTATGATGCCCCAAATGCCCTGCACCTTCTAAGACCTTATTAATACAGTATTTTATTAAATAAAATTTTATATCTGTGGAAGTCATAGCATATTTAGGGTTTGAACTATAAAAATAGGCATCTATAAGATATTTTTAGACCATATCTGAAATTCTCAGTTTTTCACAGTTCATGGGTGCACTAGGAACATAACCCCCATAAATTTCTGGGCTCCACAGTATATCATCTTGTGTGAGCATTAATCCTGAAATGCCAACTTGATTGGAGTAGAAACTCCTAGCAGATTAATACAGCATACTCATGGGTGTGTCTGGGTAGGTCATGGAGGGATGACTTTGGCTACTATGTATGCCCCCTTGCCTGTTCCTCTCTGGCACTCTTCCCCTGCTCTGCTTCCTGGAGTAGGTTGACCATAGGCTGAATCTGTGAGCCAAATTAAAATTACTTTCCTTTTTGTCATGTTGTAAGTTTTGACTATTGTGTCAACAGGAAAACAGACTAAGTCATCTTAGAAACACAAGATGGGTTTTCAACTTTCACATGAACAGCATCCTTTGAGTCAGCTCATGGGTCGCTCAGTGTACTAGCAAAATGAAAACAAATTTTTGACAGTGCCTGTTGAGTGTAGATTGCTTTTTGTATGCTTCTAACTCCTCTCTATTGGTGGTTTTAGGAATCTGATAAAAAGTTGCTCTAGCCATCTAAACTTTAGCTGGAGGATTACTAAGAATTATTGCCCATCCATTTGCTTTGAGTCTCTTAATTTTTTTTCTTTCCATTTATGTTAGGTTTGCTTCTATATCGAGTCTGTCTCCTTTTCTCTCTCCTCTCTGTGTCTCTGGCTTTATTTGAATTGATGACTCTTTTTAAGGGCATTTACTTTGAATTTGATCAATAATATATTTACTTATTTAATACATGTGAAGAAGCCACTACGAGGTGCCATGGGCCCTTGAGTGCCAAGCACCATGTTTGTACCTGAGAAAGGAAGGACATTTCTTCCTCCTACCCAATCTCTGAGTCACCCCACAAGCAGGAAGTCTCTTGCTGAATATTCAGATGCTGAGTTAAACACTTTAGATTTTGATCTTCATAATATTTATCCTAAAAATTAGATTTTATTATCCTTATTTTACCAAGTGGGAAAATATTATCTAGACTTACAAAGTTACTGTCATGGTCATACTACCATAAAATAGAAAAGTCAGGATTCAATTCCAGATTTGCCTAATTCCCAAACCTGTACTTTTTATACTGTCCTACAAAATATTCACTTAATTGAGAAGCCATGTGAGAGCATCAAACTAAAAAAGAAAAGTCCATCCTTGATCCTGCCTGTGTGTATTGTCAGGACAGTCTTGCACTATTCATTAATTGCTCTCTGTGTCACCATTTGAAGTTTTTGAGCCTGTCTTTTGTGGAAAATCTGACCAGTTTTCTGTTGTATCACTGGGCCCCACAGAGAGATTGGCACTCAGTAAACCACTATTGATAAATGCCATAGTTATGATGGGATTTGAAACTCACAGAGGATGAAAACAGCCCCTAGCTTTTCAGTATTGAACTCTCTTCTCCCATTGTAAGTCATGATCTGCCCCTTTCTAGGCAGATAACATTCTTCAAGCAATTAATTATCATGATAAATACCTACCCCTTACCCTGCTGAGCTTAACAGCTGCCCATTGGCATATTGTTGAATTATAATGCATAACTAATTAAAGGTGACCTCACAGTGGGCTGCTGGGTCTCCTATGTCAGGACCAACCACAAAACTGGTCATCAGAACATTTCCTCCTTTCCCTCTTGCTCTCGCTTTCATTTTTTTCCGTGTGTGTGTGTGTGTGTGTGTGTGTGTGTGTGTGTGTGCTAATTTCAAATCCTTTCCCTGCATCAGCAAGCAGATGAGATCCTCAGCCAGCTTTCATCTTTCAGAAAAATGAATAGTGCAGAGAGAACATTATCAAATGAGCTGTTGAAGAAGTCAGTGAATATGTCATTGAGTGTGACTGCTTCCCGAATGAATTTGGATTTATCTCTGTTATCTTCCCACTCCACTAGCCCCCCTTGCCAGCCAGGGCCTTAGGGTAGGCTCCAGCACCATGAATCCCGATGGACAGCTGTCTCTCTTGCCAGCCAGGTCCAACAGTGGCCTCTGCACGTGTTTCGGAATTTGCCTTGTTTACATTATTAAGGAGCTCATCCGGTAGCCCTGTTAAACACCTCGTACCTCCTGTTTCTGCAGTTTCTTAGAGGATTCTATTTGCATTAGGCAGATCTGGGGATGGGGCACACTCTCACTCTAAAATTGTTCTATTATATCAAGAGTTGCTGAATGGTTGTAACAACACAGGAACAAGACAGCAATTCTTTTCCTCCTATCTGGTTTGTGTTAATATCAGGGAACTCTACTTTTTGAATCATTCATTCTTTCTTTGTTTTGCCTAATGTGTATAGAATACCAATTTATGGGAAGAATCATGTTAAGCCCAGCATGTGCTTTGGTAAATAATAACACATGCAGTCCTTGCCCTTTAATAGTTTATAGTCTACATCAGGAAGCAATTTCAATTAATTCCAGAGTCTCAAAGAAATAGACCACGAAAACTAAGAAAAGAGAGCTGGTTAGGTGTAGCATCAAAACTAGAACATAATCTTTGGGGTCAGGCAGGACTGTGTCAAAATCTTTGGGTAAAAAAGAGAAATTATTATATCTGTAGCAAGAAAAGGATGCTATGCATGAGGAAATTACAAAAAAGAAAGAAAAAGGTTTTGCAAATAAGAATTTGGTAAGAACAATAAAAGTATACAGTAAAGACACTGAATAAAGGCGATGGTGAAAAAGAAGAAAACAGATGAGACCAGATAAGAAAATTAGAGATGCAAAGGGCATCTAATCCTGGTCTGAAATGAATTTCAGAGAAAGAAAACAGAGGAAAGAAAGGTGGAGAAAGTATTAGAAAAATGATACAGAAAAATTTCCCACAATTGAAAAATGTATTTCTTTTATTTCATGGTTTACTGTGAATTGGGAAATGCAAAAGACATGCCTGAAGACACAGCATTATAAAGTCTTAGGATAACAAGGCTGAAAACACTCTAAAGGCTGAAAGGGTTAATGGGAGGGGAAGGAGGCCATGAAATAGCAGGCTGGAAAAAAGAGGGGCATCCAGCTCCCCCACGGCCCCTGGAACGTATACATGGGGACACTGACGGCAACGCCTTGAACATGCTGAGGAGCCGTGGTTTACAACCCAGAATGCTGGCCACAGCTAGTAATCCTGACGCATGAAATTGCTATAAAGATATTTTCAGACAAATGAGGTCTCAAAAAATAATGTCGTTGGCCCTATATTCTTTCTTTGGATGTTATTGCAGAAGATGCTTTACAAAAGCTGAGGAATAAAACCAAAGAGACAGAAAACAAAACATCTAGGAAACAAGAGCCTCTAAGGGAATTCCAGGGTGCCAAAGAAATGTCCAGAACAAGATCTTGAGCGCCGTGGCACAGCTGGGAAAGGAGGCTGGGAAGTGCCAGGAGGGACAGCTCCAAGAGATAAGTGGAACAATACCTTTCTGGATATGTTCAGTCATTCCAGAAAGAGCTTTAAAATTCTTCCAGAATTTGTCAGTGAAAGATGGATGTGAAGAGCTAGATGACTATTTGTTAAAGAATATAAACTGTGGAGCCCATTTTCCAGATAGTGGCTCACACTAGCTCACAAAATCATCCCATGAATGACATACTGTATGAGACAGAGAACAGAAGCTCTGGCCCTGAATAGCAGAGGTCCCCATCAGAGGGACTAGGGTCATCTTTCAATCCCAGTCCTGTCACCCTTGAAAATATAGATCCATGAGTGTGGATTCTGCAAGGAAATACTAGGCTGGAAAACCTATGCAGGTCATAGCAAAGTATCCAGGAATCAAAGGTGCCAAAGTGACACAGGGTATTGGAGGTGGCCTCATTCATTTATTTACCAATCATTAAGTGTCTACTATAGCTAGGCCTTTTGGGCAAACATGGTGACTTCAGCTCATGAAAGTTCTGATGGAAAGTGGCAAATATAAAACATGGTGAGCGTGGTGGCTTCCCAAGGTGGGGGCTGGGAAGAAGGCAGAAAGGTAGACACTGAACACAAGGGTCCCCTTTCGTTTTACCCAAGGTTTGCATGACCAGTGAGAATGCACAGTAGAGAGGAAGAAGGAAGAAATGAGGCAGAAACGGAGAGGCAGGGAGACAAAGATGGTAACAGGGTTAGAGAGAAGAAAGCAGAGAAACTATCGAGAAAGAGAAAACAAGGATTTCGTTAGCAATGCATTCAGTAGTATAAGAGATAAAAAGGAATATCCAATTAACACACCATATAATTGCTTGCAGACATTCTTTTTTATTTAAAGATGAAATAGCTAAGAGTTCTAATCAAAACTAGGGTCACAGCCTACATATTAAATGAAAGAAATTGATTGGGTTTTTATTATGCCCTGACTACTGCCAATGCGCCTGGATCACAGATTGCCATAAATTTATACTTATAAACTACTAATTGCCCAAGTCATAATGGTAACAATGGGATAATGAAATCATTCTGATCAAACTGAAGCCAAATTCTGCTCGACAACACAGGGGCTTTGTGAGAGGGGACAGGCAGAAGGGATGGGCATACAGACCCAGGATGCGCCAGTACAGTGCACACAGCAGGAAAATACAAAGACCCGTGAAGGTCCTAAGTTCTGTTCTAGGGGTTCTCCCTTCTAACAAATCACTTAAGAAGGGGGGCGGTTACGTTTATAACACAAGCACTTGTATCCTTTATTTGTCTTGAAAAACTAATGACTGACTTAATCACATTTGATTAAAGGAGATGTGCTGATGTAGTCATGTGTTTCTGATTGCATTAGCCTTGATTGAAAGTGGCAGGGAGAGTATGTAATAGTCGGACTGCCCCCTATATCTTGTCACTGGGGCTTGGCAGGCACGACACGGGAAAATCCTGAGGGAATCACTGTGGTGAACAATGTCATCTTTCAACTGGGGGGAGGGGGTCCTGGAAAGTAATCTACAACATAAAATCAAGGCTCCCATATCAGAGCTGATGAAGGACTTAAAATTGATTCTCACACACTTCCATTTTTAGAAGACTGAAAAAAAAAATAAAGGAAGAAAGAACATGCACACATAAAAATATTCTCTTCCTAGAAACGTAGGTATTGCATGACATGCCAGGAAAGTTTTGAAATATTTTTACATTAATATACACATGAAGGCAAGCATTTTGATTTAGAAATTAAAAGACTAATTCTGTTTTTGAATGAGTTTATTGAAAATCTGCCTTTTTTCTAAGAAAGATTTGCATTGAAGAATAAAAGCAAATTGAATTCTAAATCATACCATCACTATATATAAGTGTGGATTGTAGATGGTAGATCAGGGCATGGGACCACCAGCTGAATTAAATCTGGATATGGGGCAGGAGAAGACCAGACTTGGAATGGTCATTCTTCCTTCAGCACAATTCTTCCTGGGAGCTAAGAGCCCTTCCCAAGGTCAGCCCTTCATAACCTCCACTTAAGTGACTGCTGAGACTTTTACTCTTATCACTGCTTCCTTCTCATTAAGATATGTTCTCTAAATTTCTCTAGAGTGTGCTAGTATGTTCAGGCTATCAAGCAACACAATTGTTGGGGGGCTTGTTACAGCTTACATATCTGGGTCTCTACTCCCAGATGTTTGGATTTAGTAAGTTTATGGTCAGGCCCAAGAATTTGCATTCTAATGATCCTTGGTACTGTTGATCTGAGGACCTGATTTTGGGAACACTGTCTTAGAGGAGTATTTCTTTTTATCAAAAATAGATCCTGTTTCATACCTAATCCATATTCTTCAGTTGTTTATCAAGGTCTAAACATCTATTCTATTCATTTTCAGTCATTTTTGGAAAGGAGGTAGGATTCGGGAACAGTAAGGCAGACAGAGAGTCATACCATATAGATGACCAAATCTCTAAGTCTGCCATTTCAAAGTTCTTCATTATCTAGCCCTTCATGACATTTCTAATTAAGCAGTAAATTTATAAAATAAATTCACATGACACGTAGGAAAACCTGAGCCTATAGAAAAATACAAAGAAGACACGAAAATGTTTCCTGAACAAGAAAAATGTCTGGAAATGTCTATTCCCCACCATTATTAACGATGACTTTTTGGTGGTGGCACATTGGATGATTTTTCACCCTTTTCTATGAGCTTTTCTGTATTGTCTGATTTTAATGAAATCAATTGCAGTTATTTTGCATGGAAAAAATAATGAAATTATCTGCAACTTTATTATCCAGAAACTTACAGTACTTCTTAAATCCTAACTCATGTGTTTTCCTTACATAATCAAAATTTGAAAATGAAATTTTATATGTAACTCTCTAAGTTCAATGTGAGTTCTTCTCCCTGTGCCCTTTTACTTGGTCCTCCTGGGCCATGAATATCAATATCAGCAAAGAATCGAGGCTGTCATCCCTTGGTGAGATCACACCAGCTCTCTGAGTTTATTTTCTGAGAAGTTCTGGGAAGTTTCCAGAGTTAGAAAAAGAGCAAACCTGCAACTCTTGCTATTCCATGGTCCACTTGTGACAACCAAGGATCAGGCCACACCTCACTGACAACTTGAGATTTTCACAATGCTTGATATTTCAGTCAGTCTCCAGTCATCTAATCAGTTCAATTTTCTGAAACTCAAGGCTTCTGGTCTATAAAACAGTGACAAAAACCCTTAATGGAAGGACTTCCTGAAGCTTAAGTAGTAATATGTGGATGTGTCTTACCTGTGGAAAGCTGTGTTAATTGGCTGTTCATTATTATAATAAATACCTGGCATATGAACTTATAAGAAAGAAAGTTTATTCTGGTTCACAGTTTTAGAGGTTTCAGTCCACAGTCCATTGGCTCCCTTGCTCTGGGCTTGTAGTGGCACAACTCAAGCCAGAGTGGAGTTGCTCAGCTAATATGAGGAAGCAGAAGACAGGAAGAGGCACGTTCAGGTGTCTCACTCTGCCCTTCAGAGATGTATTAATCATTCCCTGTTGCTGGGATCGAATTCCAATACCTTCAATTTAAGGAGGAACTGTTTATTTTGACTCAAAGTCCTAGTGGGTTCAGTCCAAAGCCATTTAGCTCCATGCAGAAGCTGCATAATGAAAAGGCCTGGTTGGGGACAGCTGTTCACCCCATGGCAGCCAGAAATCAGGAGCTAGTGACAAGAACACACCTTTTCAGATCACACCCCCCGCCCAGTGACCCATCTCATTGGAAAGGCCCCACCTTCTAACAGCACACTGAGCTATGAACTCATTGGTGGATTAATCCACTGATGATTAGAGTGCCCCATAATCCAATCACCTTCCAGAAGGTCCACCTCTAAAATATAGGACACTTTTGTGCCCAATTTACATCTGCATCATAACAAGGGGACCATCCCAATGACCTGAAGACTTCCTACTAGGCCGTCCTCTGAAAGATTCCACTACCTGCCGATAAGTCCATTCTGGAGATTAACCTTTAACACAGGATCTTTTGGGGGAGATATTTGACATCCAAACTATAACCATATTCACTAAACTTCATCCTCCTTCCTTACTCCATTTCCTTTCTGTGTAGTAGAGACAGCTGTTCCTTGTTAGTTCTACCTAGCTCACCTGCTAATGCAGCTGTGCAAGGACTGAATGTGTCCCAGTGCATTTTTGTTTTAAGAAAAAATAAATCTTAACCAGATGTCACGATCGACATTTGTAATTCCAGCATTCTGTGAGGCTGTGGCACACAGATTGTAAGTGTGAGTCCAGTCTGGGCGACTCAACAGGTTAGCAAGTCCATCTCAATAAGAAATGAAAACCAAAAAGGGGCTGGAGAGGTAGCTCAGGTCAAAGGCTTGGATTCAATCCCTAGTACTGAAAAAAGAAAAAGTATTGGAAGTGTCAGTATTAGAATAGTATGCCTCGTTTTTTTTTTTTTTTTGGAAGACTGGACAGTCTATGGAATGAAAATTCTAATTTTATATTCCACTCCAAAGACACTTTCTCAGTGACTAACTCCCTGAGCAGACTGCTCCCTTAAGAAATTGTTGGGTGGCCTTGAATAAATTGTATCCTCTTTCAAATCCTCAGCTCTCCTCCCTACCCACCCAGCTGCCTGTCTGTACCATAAGGAGGTTGAGTTTGATTGACTTTCCTCCCATACCCCCATTCCTTTCTTAGCCATTGTCTCCTGAATTTTAACATTCTCTGATTCTGTGAGTTGATGAAGCAGGCAGATGAATTAATATAAACAAAACTAAGGAAAGGCCTGAAAGAAGGGAAGAGAAATCATCAGAAAAAAAAAAGAAAATAGGGAACGAAGAAGTGGAAAAATGGAGCAACAAACAAACAAACAAAAAAACCAAAAATGAAGCTTTGCACATCAGCAAAAGAGGCAGCAGGCAGCCTATCTGCAGAGAAGATAGACACATATTTTTCTGTACAGCTATTTTTCACCCTCACATACAATGAAAGCAGAGCCATAGTTAGAATTTTTAGTAGCTTCAAGCTAATTTAAACTTCATCGTTCTGTTTGACTAGCATTAAAATATCATATAGATTTTTCTCCAGCGGGTTTGTACATCACCACATAATTGGCACCCTCGATACCTGCTATTACTCTGTCTTGCACAATAGAGGTGGTCAGAAAGTTCAGAGGAAAAAAAATCCCCTTTCTGCATCTACTTGATTTCACTACACAGAATGAATGTGAGACATGGATCTGGTTTTAAATAAATTATTAGCACCATATAATTTCTTGTCATATAATCGAGGGTACATTTCATGTGAAAAAAAGTGAGAAAATAATTTGCAAATAGGTTTCAGCATGAAAACATGCAAGAAGAATGCCTAAAACAGAACTTTTGCTGATGAATGTTTTATAAAATGTGTGTTTGCTTTCTCTTGTCATTTCTGCTTCTTTTCTCTTCCTTCAGGAAAAAAAAATCAATTTGCATTGCGGATAACTTGCCTTTACTCTAGTTATTGTTAGTCTTCCTTGCACTTGAGAACTCCACCATGAGTTCACTTCAGTGGTGTTTTGCTATTTTGGAACTGGAGATATTCAGTTAGGAGAAAGGTCTGGGTTCCTCTGGGCTAATGTCTTTTCCAAAGTCGGAACCCTTCTACCACTTCCAGCTTTTGGTCATTCTGCTTCTGGTTGCCTTGGCCAGTAACTGGCCATCCACATACTAAGTGAGGAAGTTTTACTTTTAGTTTGGGGGTGAAGGCTTGGAATGGAATCTGTGATCTACCCCTTGGCTGGTGGGTGACCATGTATAATATTTAACCTCTGAAAGTACTGGATGCCTCATCTGTGCAGTAGGACCTTGATCCAGAGAAGGTGTGAGGTTTGGCTTTGTGCTCTGGCACCATGCCTGAGTGCTTTAGTTGTTCAATAAAGGTGCAGTTAATTCTGTATGATGGCATCGTCTATTTCCTGTTTGACAAGTCTCTTGTTCCTTAATCTGTCTGATAATGAGTTGAAATGTGCCCCATGTGATATCCACCCTTTGGTTGTCTCTTTGCCTTAAGGGCAACATAGAACAAGGTTGTTCCACCATTTGAACATGTGAGGAACTTGCTTTGTCTCTTTGGCTCCTCTCATCTCCTCCCACAGCAGCCCCAATGATGACTGAAGGAGCACCCCAAATGACATAGATTGTGACATCTGTCCCCAAGAACCAGCCAGGGATCCAGGTTTATGTAAAATGTATGGGCAGAGGGTGTTGGAAGAAATACTTGTAGACATGTTCTGTTTTTAGAAGCCAAGGTGAGGGATCTGGTAGAAACTTCTGGTTGAACAAGTATCTGATTCTTTATCCTAGTATATTTCTCCTGATTCTGTAACAGATTCATCCTTCAAGCACTTGCTACTAATGAATTATGCAGCATACCTAAAAACAAACAACTAGGGTGTACAGTGGCTTCTTTCAATGCTTTAATAAATACAGTATTAATCAAATGTTGATAAATTCAGCACTCATTTTTGTTCTTATTTGAAGAAAAGAATCATTTGGAGTGCATACTTTGTCTGCTGTCAGGGCTTTCTTGCTTTGTGGTCATCCTCTACACAGCTCTAATTCTTTGGCTATAGATTAATTTACAGTGACTCTGTTCCTCAGCCTGAACACATGTTCCCTACACACACAGCCTTCCTGAGGTCTGGGTAGGTGGGCAGCTGTCTCACAGGAGTGGACAGTGAAACTTAACACACAGAGTGCCTACTGCTGCCTAAGCCTCAGGGTGCAATGTGAAGCAAACGTTTCCACAGGACAGATGTTTGCCAACTTCTGCAGATGGGAAGTAGCAACCTTCCTTGAATTGCTTTTGCTTATAAAGCCTATTCTGTAAGAAAAGCTCAAAGTGAAAACATACTTATTTTATGATCTTTGAAGTAAATCCTAGAGACCCATAAAATAACTTTTTGATTATTTGATTGCAAACAATTTTGTTCATTTAACTATTCATCAACATAAAAAGATGAAAAATTCTTGGAACATATTTTGCATAGATTTGAAACTTAAAGAATTTAATCAAAAGTAAATATAACCTTGGGAAATTAAGCAATTAAATATTAGGAAACTAAACAGTAAACTAGTATAATTAATACTTGTGGGGTTTTTTCACCCTTTCTTTCTCTTGTAGGAGGAGTCCCTGATGAAGAGAATCTTGTAAGATCAGTAAGGACAGAGATGGAGAAAGTCAGTTCCCAATATCCAAAGATCTAGTTCTGAAGAGTGTGGACAGGAGGCATCAGCAGATAGAGGCTGGAGAAAGCAAATCATCCCCAGAGAAGTGAGAGAAAAATCCTTTGGTGTGGAACAGACAAAAGTAACACTAAGAAAAGCAGAAGTGACTTTTAGATCAAGCTCCATAGAACCATGAACTGCTTAAGGATTAGCTTATATCTCACTCATCCTTATTGTCCCTGATTCTCACAAAGAACCTGGGCATAGTAGACATTCAGTAAATGCTTGTTGAATGAATGTTATCTAACATTTATTGAATACATATTATAGGTTAGGCTGGTCTGAATGCTTTCCATATGTTGATTGTAAATTTCATGACAATTCTAGCAGGTAGATACATTCATCACTGTCATTTTAAGAAGAAGAAACTAAGGCAAAGAGAGTTGAATTTGTTTAAAACCACACAGGAAGTAAGTGACTCACACAGGATTTGAAACATAGAGATTGGTTTTAATGTTCACATTTTTGGAGAAGCTGAGGTCCTACATTGTTAACAAAATACAGAGTTCATAAACTATGAACCCTCTTGGTTTCCTCCCACAGAAGACGAAATTTGGTACCAGCAATAATACTTTAGAGGAGAGGCAGCTCCTTTGGACGTAATATCTTGTGTTTTTTTTTGCCAGAAAAACACTCAATTTAATCTCATTCTATCTTCTTATAAACTTTTACATGATAGTATCACTTAAAAACTTAGAATCAACAAAATTAAGAAATTACTTCAACTCACTAAGCTCAAGTCTACTATCTTGGAATCACCTTCATATTTCTCTAAGAGTCAAAAAGAATAAGGATGAGTGAGTCAGTGTTTTTCCCCAAATACCAGTCTACTAAGGATTAGCTTCTGTCTCACTCATCCTTATTCTTTTTGACTCTCACAGAGAGTCTTACATCTGAGCTGAACCCCATCTGTGGGTTCCACTTGCAGCTACCATTTGCAGTCACTTCCTGGATTATGCTTACACAGGAAATGTGAGCCAACTGCCCTCCCTCATCAATTTGTTCTCAAAGCTCACAGGTAAGATTCTCTGCATCTGAACCCTGCTAAAGACCAGCTAGTGGAGAAGAGGAAATGTGATAAGATATAAAGGGCACTGCTGTACTGGAGAGAATGAGTTTCTTTAAAAGAAATGCCCTGAACACCAGCCAAAGGCTTAGAGAAATATGAAGGTGATTCCAAGATAGTAGACTTGAGGCCCAGATGAATGGGTTGAAAGCTATTCAGTCTGAGTCTAGACTACAAGACTAGTCTGTGATATAACCCCAGTGGAGTCAGTTTCCCCAGAGGAGGTCCCTTGAAGAATTCCACACGTCATCCTTTTCAAGTAAGCATTGTTCCCTCCTTTCAACTCTAACACTTGGACTAGTCACCTCTTTGGTCTAATTACTATCACAGAATCCTCACTCAGAAGGCACCATGTCTACAGCCCAGACAGTCAGACTGGGCCGTGAGTTTGCTGAGCCTCTTTCTTCAGATAGCCAGAGCGCCCCAGTAATTTCCATAAGATCCCTGATAGGCACAAGGCACTTAGATAAGTCCCTCTCCTCTTTTGCCTGATTGCACATGGGCAGGTTAACTTTGGTCCTCTCAAAAACATGATGGAGGGTTTGCAGTCCTTTTCAGGTTTTGTCCAGATTCCTGCCAGCAGCCATGAAGAATGCCTTTAGAATCCAAGGTGAGAGGCAAGGAGACCATAGCAGCAGTCGCGGGGTGCCTTGGGGTCTGGTACCATAATTCTTACATCTGAGGTTAACTCCACCTGTGGGTTCCATTTGCAGCTACCAGTCTTTGCTCTTAGAATACACTCCTGTGCCTATTTCACCCCAGTGTTCAGCTTCTGTCCTAGTTTTAGAAAATTATCTATCTTAGGGTCTGAGTCTTCAGCCCTTTATTCTCTTTCCCTAGAAGAATTTAATGGGAACTTAGCCATCCCATGCACATCCATTTCTCTCATTTCCAGCTCACAAACACTTTTTTTTGAGATAAAGCTCAACCTTTGAGGGAGGGTAGGACCCCATGAACCTTGTAAAGCAGTAGAGAGGCCTGGGTGGAGGTTCTTTTTGCTTCTGGTAGCTGTGTGACTTAATTTGTCCAACTTAAACTTGAGTATCTGTAAAATGATAACAAAAATGGCACCTTCCATAAGGTTGTCTTGAGGCTTGAGTGAGATAATGCATTTAAAATGCATGCATGTTCAACAAACAGTCCATTTCACAGGTGTTAATATCATCTGTCTCTTCTCAGTATCATCCATCATGACAGTAAAGAAGCACTCATGCTCTTTCAATCCCTCCTTTGACTGCTGTACATTGATATGATTTCATAACTGTTATTAAATTGGCTGTTAAAATAGTTCCTTCAATGAAGGCAGCAAAGGAATTGTGCCTGTTCCACTGATTCCTGCTTCTTTCAGTCCTTCAAAACACAAGTAATCTGATCACTGGAGTAATCTGCTATTTTCTTAGATGTGTTCCCATTTACTGGGTCCCCAGATTACCCATACTTCTTTGATTTAAAGTTTTGGTGACAATTTTTGGACTCAGATCTTTGGATTTAGTGGCCAATAGTGGCCGATATTTTCAATATTTACTCGGCTCCTATCTTGACTCTGCCCCTCAAGTAACTATGTGGACTGGTGGACTGGTGAGGGCCTTTATTCACACCATTATGACCCCACTCTCACAGACTGATTATTTGCCCATGTCTCCATTCACAGAAATCACAAATGAGAGGCACTTGCCCTTTAGCAAGTCAGTTTGCAGCCTAGCTTGATCTGACACCACAGGTGATCCTATTGAAAGGAAACCTAGCTTAGATGGCCTTCCAAAGAGTTGATACTACTTGCTTGAAATTTCTTTGTATACTTTTTTCTTTCTTTTTAATTCTCTGTGTACCAAATTCCTAAATTGCTGTGGTACACACACATGCCCATTCCATTCTCAGAGAATAAACGTTTGGGTTCTGGTAGTCTGTAGCTCTTGGCATTCTCAGTAAAATTGGAAGCCCTATTTAGCCGACAGGATCTCTGCTTATTATGGGGTGAGATCTCTAATGGACACTGTTAGTAACTATGGCTCTAAGCTACTTTGGGTTTTAATCTAAAGTTTGTCTCATAGTCTGTGGAACTTGGCCATATTATTTCATCTCTATAAATTTCAGTGTTTCCCTCTGCACTACTAGAATAATTGTATTGGCCTTTATTAATTCCTAGGGTAGTTGTGAAGATCCAAAGATATGTGAATATATGTCAAAAAAGTATAAAGTAACATACAAATGCATGATGTTCATATTATTAAATTTAATGCTAATCAGAATAATTGGTTGGGAACTATATGATATAGAGAAATGAACCATTTTAAGTATTGGTCAGATGCTAACATTAACCAGTTAATCCCTAAAGTTCTGACTTCATGCAAATAATTGGAGAATATTGGCTGATACTGAGCCAATATGAAATCAGAATATTTGTGTCTCATGATTTATCAGTCAAGTAACACACAAGCATAGATAGACAGACAGGGAAAATGAATACACCTACACATTTCAGGAAAAAAAAATATTATGATGTTTTCTCAACACATGGCATTACCCTTCTATAGGGTACCCTAGAGGCAGCTGTGTATTGCAGAAAACCCACTGCCATGCTGGCCTTTAGAGAAGACATTGAAAATGCATGTCCAGCAACCTCAGTGACCAAGGTTACCCAAGCAACAGTTCACAGCACTAATAATTATCTGCAAGCTAATGGCCACCACTTTGAGCACCACTTGTAAATGTAGAGGTCAAACAGCTCATGTTAATCTCAAGAAGTTTCAATATATTTAGTAGTAAATATTTATAAAACTTTTTCTTTTCCTGAGGTGTGTATACATTTTTGGCACTATTCATCTATCTTCATACATTCTTTTGCTCTTTTCTATCTCTCTTTCACATACAATTTGCATATAGAATATTACCTGGCTAAGAAATAACAGGATTTTCCTCTGGTTAAGTTTAGGAAAGAATTTAGCAAGCTCCCAGCACCTACTGATGTACATTAGCGTATTATATCACTTAGTTTCTAAAATGCTATCATGAGCTAAGGATTATTATCTCTGTTTTATAGATGAAAAAATGGAACTTGGAAACATGAGTGTAAGTACACTGTTTGTATGCAGTAGAGTTAGGATATAAACACATGACTGTGTTCCTGGAATCTTTGGACTTTCCAGCACCCTATCAATTGCCTCCTTGATGCCCAATCTTTTGACCAGTTTCTGTACATCGATATCAGAAGATCCAGGGTATAGGTTTAAAATAAAGATTGTTTGGCTCCGCTCTTAAGAATCCAGGTTAGGTAGTTCTAGACAGAGTCCTTCAAAATCTCTGTGTTTAGCAAGCTTGTAAACAGGTTGTGAAGGGCAGTCAGATTAGCATCACTTGTTTCTAACTGTAATATGCCATGTGAGAAAAAAAAGCAAAAGTGATGTAACTCCTGCAAAGAGTAAGAAATTGATCAGGGATAGTAAACACACACACACACACACACACGCACACACCTATACCTCCTTTTTCTACTAAAAAAATTACTAAAAAGTGTAAGCTCCACTGAGATCACAAACCCATCCAAGGGAAGGGGTTTTTGTTTATACTATTTCCTCACACACGTGACAGGTGCCTAGGACAGTGTCTGATATTTGCTAACTGGACAAATGAAATTAATTTAGTTGCTTTGGGAAAAACATGGACATAAAAACATATTAGAAAATTAAGTTTAAGTTGATTCTGTTTGCTCATTTCTGTGTAGTCTGTTTTAAATGGTTCACGCCTGGTGCAGATGTTCCGATTCAGTGATATGCTGGTCCCTTTCACAGCCCTGTAAACTTTCTCTTGAAAATGTTAATGAAAGTTGGAGACAAACATACCACAGTTCAGTTCCTATTTGGGCTCCCCGGTCCCTTTGGCTCATTTCTTCCAAAATTCATGAATTCGGGAAGAGTTTATCAACTCTCTGAATGAGATGGCTGTGGCAAAACAAATTTATGAATCCAATCACGAATGAGCAGAAGTGATTCCAGGGGTTTAATGGATGTGCCTCAACAACCCCAGCCTCCCTCTGAAGCTGGGGCACTGAAAGAAGTTTGAAAAGAGGAGATGAGAATCTATTTGTGATGCAATATAGATTCCAAGCGAATGGGCCCAGAGGTAGACAAGGCAGTAGTCTGAAACCATTAGTATCGCCAACATCTGTCCTCCCTTTCAACCACCCCCACTGAGGCCTGCTGACCACTCTCTGTCACTAGACCTAGTGCTCAGACGTTCCACTTGAGCGGAGCATTTGTTGCCTAAGTATCTGGCTGGGTGAGCCCAATCCTTATGGAGAAAATGGAGCTCAGGTGGCAGAAGTATATAGAACAAAGCTAGTGAACTTCCCTAATGATGGATACCAGTTACTAAATCCATGTCCCAGAGGATTGAATTCTATACTTTTAATAACCTGATTCCCATTCCCAGCCTTCTTAGGATAAGAAGTTGTGGTGAGGCTCACCTGTGTTCATTTAACCCAACTCAAGCCTGCAGGTTTTCCCCTGTCCAGGCTGTTCCATTGAGTCACAACAAAATTCTCAGAAATCATAACCAAAGTTAATATATTAAAGACTTAATGTGCACAGGTTTTGCACTGAGCACTGGAAGGTATGTTTTTGAATCCCATGATGACATAGGACTCTGAATATTCATAGTGCAAAAAGGGATAAGTTGCTGCAGAAATAAATAATTTACCCCAGAAAGTACAGTGGGTAAAAGATGCAGCTGGGATTCTGCTCCGATGATTCTCACCTCTAATTACCAATCCTTTAACCTGCACAGCTGCCCTTCAGGTTGGTTCTTCAGCTCCTCTTCCCAGTTCCCTGTCTTCCTTTCCTCACTTTATACACTCATGTGCCCTTCCAAGTTAGTCTTGGAGTCTTTGTGTTGTGATTCTGTCACTTCTAGCATTTAGTGCTCCATATGCACACGTTATCTACCTTAAGAACTATAACTTCTCTTCGAATTTTTTTATGCAATTGTTAAATTGCTCCATGATGGAAAAGAAAAGAAGGAGCAGGGAGCCCTTTGACATTGGCCAATAAGAATAGAAGGGGTGGTTACATCACCATGAGTGAGGAGACAGGGCCTCTGAGGAGTGTGCAGCTCCAAAGAAGTTTCTGAGATACACTTGCAGATTTCAACCCCTGGCTTGTTGCATTTCTTGGGCAAGTGACTTAACTTCTCTGGTACTCTAATTCCTCATCTTCAAAAGGGGAAAAATTGTTCTTACAAAATGGGACAGAAATTGTTGTAAGGGTGAAAAGTTCATGGGCCGCAAGGCCCACTGCCTTGTGCTTGGAGGATTTATGGAAGTTGATTTCCTTAACCTGCACTGTTAAAGAGGTGGCTTCCACAGTGAGGAACAGCACTTATGAACACAAAGTTGGGACTTCTCTGCTCTGCTGATCTTGCTGCCCCAGAACTCAACCATTCAACCTGTTCCCCTTACCCTTCCCTTTAACTCTCAGCTGTGCTAAGAGCATGGACTTAATGCTCTTTGGTCAAACCTACATGCAGGCACTGTTCTAAAGTATATAAAGCTCCCTTTCTGTAAAAACCTTGAGAACCACACTCCTGAAGCACCAGAGGGAAGGCATAAGTTGCTCACATTGAGCACTCTCAGATGTCCACTGGCCCTTGCCCTGGCCTGCTTTGTGAACTTCACAGACTGGAGTCTCTTGGCTTCTTGATTCAGGCCAGGGAAATAAGGAAGTTTCTTTGCCTCAAAAACTCTCACCTAGATCCAAAGAGAAAAAGAAAAAATGGGAGAAGGAACCCACTATTGGCTGGGTCCTGCTCTGAGATGGTTTCGCATTATTCTAAACAGCTCTAACAACAAAGCTGTGGGTTTTTAAAGTAGAAATTCAGAGCATGTAAATTTTGAATCTAAATCTGTCAAACAGCAAAACTTCTGCTTTCTTCTCAATCCTGCTGTTCCACAAGGTGAATTATGAGGATGGCAAGTGTCACTGGGATAATTCTGATTTCAGGACTAAGAGCAGAGGGTTCATGAGATCTGGGGCTCTTAATGTCAGACTCTCAAGTGAGACATCTCCTTGAAGCTGGCTTGGAAGACAATTGGCAGATGATATTTGGGCACTTTGGTCTCTCCCTGCCTGAGACCAAGCAAGGTCACCACATAATTAACTTTGTGACATAATTCACTGGAATGAGAAGGATATTCTTCAATTATTTTGTGGTGCAGAACAAATGCCTCATTAATCAGAAACACATCAACCTGAGCCCAAGCACTAATAATACAAGAGAAAATAATGAGTTGGCTGCACCAGGGACAACTGCAGCTATGCACTCATTCTTCCAAGGAGGCTGTCATGTTCGGACCTACAAGGTGATGGTTATGACAGGGATGAGAGGCAAAGCTGAGCAAGAGGTAGAGGGAGACAAAGTAGGAAAGAGGAGAAGGAAGAGAGGGGAGAGGAAGAGGAGAAAGAAAAAGAAGAGGAAGAGGGGCCTTCTGCAGGCCTTCTCTTCAAGAATCAAGATCTTGGGAATAAAAAAATGAAGCCAAGGGTCAAACTGGCCGGGGGTCTACAGTGCCCTTGCAGAAGCAAAAATCCTGAATTGAAGAGCTACGCGGTTGCAGCCTTTCAGCTCCCAGAGTGGCAATCCTGTGGCCATTAGACAAAAACACAAAAATAGGGAAAGCACATCCACAGATCAATACGAGCTATGACTTCATGTGTTCCATCACTGGATCATTCGTGACTCATCCTTTCATCCATTCAATAGCAATTGTCAAGAGTTGACTCTGGACTGGAAAGATATCACATAAATGTGGCCACTCTGGATATCTCATACTGACTTCAGGCACTAATTACTGCTGTGGCATCTTAGACTTTCCATGTGCTAGATCATGATGATCGGACTATCCAATTAAACAATTCATTTTTAGCTACCTTTGAGTTCCAAGAGAAAGAAGTAAATGATTATCTAGCTGATACATTTTATTTGCAAGCAGAAAAGTTAAAACAGAAGATTGCATGGGAGTTCTAAAACTTGGAACCATCTTAGTCAACCTCAATTCCTCATCATAAGCATGACGGGACTGAGGTTTCTGAGGTGGAATGTTTTGCCAAATGTCAGCACAGCTGATCTGAGACAAAGAAGGAAGAGAAGTCCAGAGAGTCCTGAGTTGTTTCCACCAAAGCTTTGAGTGTGGAAAGACAGCAGGCCTAAGCTTTCAGGAGACAGACCAGCACTCCCGAGCAGAGTGTATCAGTCCTTTGGAGGAGGGGGGTTCCATCTGCTGCTGACTGCAGGAAACTGTTCTGATCTGCTGCATCCTTAAGTCTCTGTGGCTTTCCCAACTTCTACAGAGGCCAGATGCTGACCTCTGTCAACATGAAGGCAACCCTCTCTCCAACTCAGAATTCGGTCTGCAGTCTGATGGAAGGTCCTTGGAAGAGGAAGGGACTCAGGAAAGGGCTTGGGGTTTTGACAGAAAGGGCTACCATGTGACATGGAGCTCTCACAGGAACCTAGGAGAAGTGAGGAGAGCCCTTGGCTAACTGAAGACTGAGGATGGAATCTTCTCTCAGTAATAGGCAAGAGAGAGGACTAACTTAACTTTGTTTGACACTCACTTAGAACCAAGGCTTTCATTTTATTTTGAGAGACAAGGCTTATCCTAAGAATGCCCCTGAAAGGGGACCAAATCCTGTCAGTCCTTATTTCTCTGTATTTCTTGACTTTAAAAAATATTACACATAGAGTTAAGCTATACAGTATGTGTACATATACAGAGGGAAATAATTACATGGTTAAGCAGATCTGCAGTCAAGCAGTCATGGACTCTGGAGCCTTCTTGCCTTCTTAAATTCTTTCCTTTCTCTTCACTCAGTATTGTCTAAATGTTGGCATATGCATGTTCCCGATGCTTTTCCACCTCCTCTTCTTTCTCAGTCTCTCCTTTCCAGGACCTAGGACTGTCCCATACTGCCCTTCCCCATCTCTGTCTAAAGCATTTTGATATTTCCTCAGCCCTCTTACTGTACCAACTCTTCAGAAGGGGTGTTCTTTCTTTCATGGTCTGTTCCCTCAGTATCTTTGGCCTTGCAATCTGTATCCACTCCTACAAGCACACTTTTTCATTTCTTGCACGTTGCTTTATGACCTATGAGACAGGTTCCTAGATGAGGAAACCAGGCCTCAGAAAGATTATTTATTTATCAAAGTTCACATGATGGTTAACAAAAAGAACTCTTTGGGGGGCCTGTCTGCTTTTCTATAGCTGGATTTCTTACAGCTGGAGTTTTGTAGGATCTGGTATGATGATGAGGGAGGCAAGATTTCTATAATCAGGCTTTCATCCAATATAGTAATGCCTTCTCCAATTGCTTGTTACGCCCATGACTTTTTACCCTGCTGTCAGCAGAGCTAAATTAAGGCTCAACCCCTGCTCTCTCCCAGGGAGGTGAGGCTCATGGGTGTCCCCTGGTGGCAGCTTTTTCTATTTTACTACATCTTCCTTAACAGGGGCAAAGGTTTCCTTGTTTCATATGCAAGAATATCTCTTTACCTCTTTCTCAGTATCTTTCTCCTTCCCTTCACCATCTGTTTATCCTCTTCCACCTGCCACCCTCCATTCCCCCCTCGTTTTTCTTCTTTTTGATCTTCTTTTTCTTTCTCCTCCCCTTCTATGAACACTGCTTTTTCTTTTCCTGTCAGTTCTCACCAAGACGGGCTATTTGACCCTGACTCTCATTAGTACCTGGTTTCCCATATGTCTTAACAGGAATTCCAGGGCCCTTCTTTTTTCCTGTGTCTCAAATTTCCAGGCTCCCACATGTTTGGTCTTGTCCTATGCATCATGGCGGCCACTGTGAAAATCTGAAGTTAGGACACATGTACCTGCTAAGTTAGAGCCATGGACCTTGGACAGGTGCCTTTCACTTAGTCTTCTCTGACTAGCCTTACAGTGGGGATAACTAAGACCACACCGCTGACCTGTGGTAAGGGCTAGATAACAGAAGATGATGTAAAAGCATCAGTCAGCTACAAGGTATTCTGTAAGCCACAAGGTTGGAATCTCTGCTGATTCCTGTGTGGTTATCATCTTTCCTTGCCCATATCCCACCACCCGGCCTCTGTTCCGGGAAAAACTGGTTCTCTCACTGCCACCTACTCAACACTGCATTTTCATCATTGCATTTTTCCTTAGCCTGTGTCCATCCTGTTTATTTGCCATTTTTTGAAGGCCAAGCCTTGCTAAGCTCCACCAGAACCTGTCTTGCACTTGTCTCCCTGAATATCAGTGGTGTTTCTTCCATCTAATTCTTCACTCTATGTCTGAGAGTGATGGTTTTTCTAGTCAGTTATGTATAAACTAGAGACAGAGAAAATATCTTTCTTTAAATGCTCTGTGCACTAGGCATTCTAAGCACAGGTAACATTCAATCAGCTCTTTATATATTAATTTCCTGGAGCTCCCAAAATCTGTCTTTAGCCTACTGCTGGGGAAATAAATGACTTAAGGTTTATGAGATATGTCAACTCTTAAATCTTTTTACTTTTTAAAATATATTTTTTCCACAAAAATGCATGAACATATTATAGGATCAGACAGAACTGGGTTCAGTCCCAATTCTGCTTAACCATAATTCTGTAATGTGAAGCATACTACTTAACTTCTCTAATTCTCAATACTTTTCTTGGTAAAATGGAATATTATTAGTATTCATTTCACTGGGTTCTTGTGAGATGAAATGAGATCATGATTATTAGGTTCTTATAAAAAATTAGTGATAGACTGTTTTTAGCTCTACCATTTCTAGTCTTTTCCATATGAGTCACTGGCCCTGATTCCTTTCCTCACAGTACAGATGGCAGGCTTTGTTTCTAGAACATTCTTTTCTAAAGATGTCAGATGGACATCGAAGAGGAGCTAAGGATTTGGGAAGTATGGATTGTGCAAGAGAACGGTAGTAGTCAGCAAGTTAATGGCTTCTCTCAAGAGCTCTTCACTGAGAGTTTGGCAGCTTTTTAACACCAGACACACTTTTCTGTACTCTGCCTTCCTCACTTTCCCTTGACAAATAATGGGTACAACAAATGCCACCACTGCACACAGGCCTTTTACCCTACCCTGGAGCCCACATCAACATGGCCTTGACAGAATGTCCACCTTCATGCCAGAGGAGGTTAAGACTGAGACAAAAAGTAGGCTACTGGTCAATGTTAACCAAACATCTGAACTAGGGACTGGGCACAGAGCAACAAAACAAAAGCAAGCAACTGTCAAGAAGTGGCTATCATAAAAGCAGACAGGCCAGGAAATGCCACCAAAGTCCAAAGCAGAGGGAGCATCTAATCCCCAAGGCAGCTCTGAAAGATCACATCAGATTCTTAAGGCCTTCAAATCGTCATTACAGCCAGCTTTTTAAAATGCATTCCTCTTGAGAATGGAAAGAGAATTCTTAATTACTAGGTACTATATATTTGACACATTCGTATACATGTTATTTCATTTAATCATTCATAAAAATGTTGTGAACTCACCTTGAGTAATGTGGCTTCCACTTTATCTCATCTGTTCTTCTCTGACCTGCCCCTCCCTCACCCTGCTCCACCACACTGGCTTAATCCTGTGCATCACACTCTTCAACCTTGTTCCAACTTCAGGGCCTTTGCATTTGCTGTTTCCTCTGCCTGGAATATTTTTAGCCTCAATAGTTATACAGCTTTCTCCCATCTTCCCTCACATCTGTGCTAAGAGGTGCCATTTGCTCAGATGGTCCTATCTTAAGAACTCTGTTGGAAATTGCAACTTCCTATGTATCATTCTGTATTGCCTCAGTTTTTCTTCTTCCTCGCTGGGAATTATAGGAGTATGATATATTATCTTTATTGTTTTTATTACTTGTTTATTTTTCACTAGAACCTAAGCTTCTTTGAAACTGAATAGACATACAGCAAACAATAATTGCTTATTGAAAGAATAAATGAATGAATACCTGGGGGATATTTTCATGATTTCTCCAATAAGGAAACTAAGGCTCTCATAAAGTTGAAATCTTGTGGCCTGTCACCATCCAGCCTGTGGAGGCTGAGCCTACCTCAGACCTGACCTGACTGCCTTCAGCACAGCTGCAACCCTTCCCTCCCCATCACGTTCAGGGCAGGGCTTCAGGCTAAAGTGAGATGAAGTGAGAGGGCCCATATGAGCTAGAAAGCGGTGCTCAGAACATATTCCTGCAAACTGTGCTGGCAGCAAAGCTGAGAGAGCTTAGGGAATAGTCTGTTTTCATATCCAAGGCCAAAAATGACCAAAGTGAAGTTAATGGTTACGTGATTTCACTCCATCCTTGCTGTGAATTACGTATTATTATCATCTGACTCACCATTCTCAGTTTAGGGTGTTTGAAACACTTGTTCACTGCCACACAATCTGGAGCCCTAGCTCCTTCCTGCCTCCCTTTCTATCCTTTCTTGGTTCCTGCATCCCTCTGCCCACTTGGGAAAGCCCGTGTCAGGCTGCTCCCCTACTGGCCAGGGCTGACCCAGAGCCACATCATGAGCTCACTGTGACATAACAGGTCTGTGGCTGCCAGCTTAGCTCTGGCTCTGAGCACACTGCCGGCCTCCAACATCCCGCTGTCTGCCAGGCCAATCAGCTTCTTTTCTCCAGCTGTAGGGAGGTAAGTGGAAATTCCCATGGTGGGAAATTGAGGTGTTTTATCCTGTGAAAAACCCCTGACTTTGAATTCCTGACTTTTTCCCAGGGAACGGAGCTACTAGAATGGTTACCACTTATCTGGTGGCTTGGGAGCAGACAACTGATGACAGGAATATGCTTGGTCTTAACTCTGGGTAGCTGTGCAGGGTACCCTCTGGTCTGCTGTAAAAAAACCACCATGGCTTTGGTCTTGCAAAATGAGAAGTGATATTTTGGTCAGGGGCTAGATGAAAATATATTTGCTCCGACTGTGAAGGAAGTGTTTACGAAGCTAACAAGAAATATAAACAAGAACTGGAGGGGAAAGTGACTGCTCTGAGTGTGCTTGATATGCTAATCACACATTATGCTTTTTTTTTTTGAATTAAAGCAAGTCCCCTAAGGAATTAATATGTTATCTAGTTACCATGAGTATTTAAAAGATATTAGATGATATTTCTTTAAAAATAGGTTATAGTTTAGGCAAGCATTGCTATCTCTGTAGTCATCCATTTATTTAATAAATATTTACTGGACATATTCTCTGAGTTAGGAACTGTGCAAGGTTCTTGGAGGACAATAGGGAATGAAATAGAGTAGGTGCCTGTCTCCAGGGGTCTCCCTGCGGCTCAGAGGAGCTCTGCTCTGCTTGGATAGAGATGGCATAGCCTGCTAGTTTTAGAAGCAGAATGTGGGTATCTCGGAAAGCCTCCTGGAGGAGCACTAGCATCCACACTTTCCCTGGGCACAGGAGGGTGTGTGTCCTGCGCCACATGCTGACTCCTGTCTAGATCCTCTCAGCTTTTCTTGCAATGCCAGAGAGATCTACATTCATATCCTCACCCTGCTGCTGAACAGCTACCAGACACAGAAAAGGCGCATAGTTCTACCGAGACTTAGGGGACTTAACAGCCAAATACAGATACCAGTATGAATCTCTTGGGATTTCTATCAGTTACATAAGATAATGGACCTAAACATTTTATCCTAATACAGAAAATAGCATGTGATAACTAATGTTATTATCAGCTTTTATCACTGAAGTATAAGAAATCCTGTAATATCCTGGCTTTGGTGTTACTTCCCTTAGTACATGCAGACACACACACACACATAGAAAAAGAAAAAATGATTATTTATGAGTAAACACATGCACATACCCACACATGAGGGCATGTGCTGGTGAGGCCACAAGAAAAATATCTACCTATACCATATGTATGTGTATGTCTAATTGTGCATGCACACACACACACACGTGAGTGTGACTGTTTCGTGGTCACACTTCCATTTGAAGCTTGCTCTTACCCAACACATGCACCAGCCTTTTCTGAATCCTCCTCCAAATCCCAACTACAGAGAATGAGACAAGTCATTTTCTTTTCTGCCTTTTTTCAGTTTCCTTCAAGGATGGGGTTGGACTTTGAGACCTTTGTCTCTTTATTTGCTTTCTTTTTCTTTGGCTGAGATGCATTTATTTGTTTATATCCCCACAGGTCCCTATTTTTTCCCACTCACCTTCCTTGCCTCTAGGGAAACATTCCATTGAAGATTCTTGTGATTCTTGGTGTTTACTTGTAAGAGGAGTTTTCGTTCCTCCTTTCATGCCGCTTGAAGTTACTTATTCTTACTTTCCAGTGAACTCCAGGACCTCACTCTGCTCCCAGAATTTTGTCAGCTTAATCACTATTCTCTTATAAATGTGGTCAGTCTCGTTGTTATTGTTGTGACCCAAAATGCCCACACAGAGTCTCACTGTAGTGAAGGCTTGGTTGCTGGTTGATGAGGTTTTGGGGAAATGATTACATCATGAGGCCCTAACTTTATCAAGTGAGTTGACTGATATGTTGATAAGGTCATGGTTTTGTGCAAGTGAGATTGAGTTGAAATGAGTCAACCTTACTGAATGACGTTGAGGACTATGCCTAGTTCCCAGCAATCTCTTCTCTGGCTCTTTCCCTCTCTGCTTCCTGGGCAAAGTGGCTATCAAGAATTAAACAGTTTCTGCTTCTCTACTGGTCTTTGCAATGGTTCTGGATGATCATGGATCTAAACTTCTGAAACTATGAGCCAAAGTAAACTTTTTCTCCCTTTTATTCTTAGGTGTTTCCTTTCAGGGACAAAAATCTGACTTATCAAAATTTTTTCTCTAACATATCACTTTCAGGCTTCTTGAGAATATTTGTAACAGATGGTGGGAAGGCTGCCCTCATTTGGAGATGGATTCCCCCAGACCTTCCTCAAGAACGCATGCTCACACATGCTTGGAAATGCATGCACTTGTACTCAGGGGCATGGATGCATTTTTTACACACTCCTTTAATTTTATCTCCTCTTTCCTTTCTGCTTTACTTTGGCCTCCTTAGATAAAATTGGTTTTAAAAAAAAATACATTATATTTTGCTATTTCAGTGGTTTTCAAAAAATTGGTTTTTAAAAAAGTACATTGTATTTTGCTATTTCAGTGATATATTTTATTCTGCTTCTCATTAAGACCTTTATTTCCACCCAAAATGAACCTGAAACCTTAGTTTTTCTCTCTTTTTTTCTAGAATTTAATGGAGATTGTAATGGGAGCCTAAAATATTCATAGAAGAAAGAGGAAAGTGGTACTCTCTGAGAAAGAAGAACTAGGAATATTCCCAAATGGGTCAGCCTTAACACAGAAGAGGGTGTCCTGGGTGTCCTCTAAACCATGTGCAGTTGGCACATCTAGGACATGCTTCTTCCCATGTGAGACAGAAATACTACTCTTCAATCAGCCCCTCAGTATCTGGAGAAGAGTTGCATTTGTAAGCAGAATGGTACAGGTGAGCTACAGAGCACAAGAAAGAGGCCTTACTAATTCAATCATTGAATACCTATTTACTGATGCTGTGTGGGAAAGAAGGATAAACAAGACAGTCACAATTACAGGCCATCTTTACAGTCAAGTGAGGGATAGAGGCACTAAACTCAAAATCACACTGGCATTTTTAAAAAGGAAGACCATGATATTTGATGAAGAAACAAAACTAAGGTGCTTTGCGAGTAAAAAATAAGGACTTTTCATAAGGGAAAGTAGAGACAAGGTTGGGGAAATTGTTATGGGGATATCCCTGAGAGAGTGGCTGTTTTAAAGTAAAACTCAAAGAGTAATTGTAGGTTGGCCAGATAAAGAGATGGGAGCGACATTCCAGAAAAGAGGAAGTAGCACATGAAAAGGTCGTGATTCTGTAAGGCATCCCATCAGTGGAGGACACAGAATCTACAGTGGCCGAGACTGTTGAGTGAGGAGCAGTGTAGCATGAGGTAGAGCTGGGGACAGTGGTGGGGGAGTTGGCTGAAGGAGACCTCACAGGGCACCTCACACTTACCTGTTGATCCTGGTCCCTGTGTGTGCTGCTGCTGTGGCCCCTGGAAAAGTGAGAGCCAGATGTGGGAGGAGGAAAGGACATATGAGGAGCCCCCTAGGACTTCATCAAAGGAGGGAAAGGATGTTACAGTTGGGGGCAGCTGGCCCGAAGTAGTTGATTCATCAGAAAAGAGCTCTCTGAACATATTTTTTTCCTTTTATTTTAAATTCTAAAGCAATGTGTTCAGAACACATTGTTGTCACTAACACACACATTAATAGCATTTGAGATTATCAAAGTGTTATGGTTTGTGTCTGGGTGTCCCCCCAAAGCCTCATGCTGTCGTGGAGGCTGCTGAATCTAGCCTTTGTGATTGGTTTGTTGTCTAGCACTGAGACTGGCAGTGTGAGTGTTGTACCCACCCAGCAGTGGATCCAGCATACAATATAAGGGAGTAAAGGAGGCATGTTTTCCCCTTTTCACCATTTTCACTCTTGTTGCTTGCAGCCACTATGAACAGCTGGCCCTCAGCCATGCCACCCTGCCTTGGAGCCAGCTGAATATGAATTGAAACTTCCAAAAACTGTAAACTAAATAAACTTTTCCTTTCCTAATTTCAAGCATCAAGTATTTTGTCTCAGCAACAAGAGAAAAGTAACCAAGACACAGGGCATCTGTAATCATTTTTTTATCCAAATAAAAATATAAATATTTCATGTTGGCAGTTGGGTTTGTGTCAAATTATTACCCTTCCAAAAGTTACTTTTGAATGTCTACTCTAAAGTTTGTCCTATGTCAAAAGAATTCACATTAACAGACCAACTTATCCATCCAACTGTGGAAATAATTCCTTTAAGTGGCTTCTCAGAATCTCAAAGAAGCCAGTCTACTTATTTGTCAGATTAGTGTGTGTGCTAAATCCTAGCTATACCTGTAGCATATTTTGTGTAGTTTTGTCTGTCAAGCTAATCTAATTTGCATGTAAATCTTTAAGTTGATTTATTTTCTAATACTCAACAAACTGAAAACACCTGTTAGTAAAAATGTTGTCTGTATGAAAAATAATCCTTTGTACTTAAATTACTTTATGATGAAATTTATGAGCAAACAGCCTGAAGAAGTAGAAACACATTTTCAAGAATTGACTACTGTATAAAATCCATGTACTAAAAATGGATGAGTTGAGCCAACAGATCTCTACTACACAAATTCTGAAGAGGGTGATAGCATGGTAAGAACAGGTAGCATGTCCAACCACACAGATCCTTCTTATAGACTCAGACCCTACATCCCTACTTGACTGCCTTTCCCAGTCAATCTTAAGTAAGTTTTTGACACAAGCAAGTGATTGAAGAAGATACCCTAGACACCAAAGTCTCTTCTATCTTTAAGCTGATCGCATTGTTCCAAATCTCAATGCTCATTTAAGCATAATCATTTTAAATATAAATACCTGAAAATATTTATTTGAAAAGAGACATTAATTTCTTGGACCATCTGAGAAGGAGCAGTTCACATTGTAGGAAGTCTAAATCATTGATCTGTTTTTTAAGCAAGTACTATTTGATAATTTAGAATTCAGAGCACACAGAACAGGAATAGTCCCAGCAAACTTCCCTTAACACTGGTGCATTCTGCCCCATGACCCCACTTCCTGGGATCACCTTTACTATTTTTCATGATTTTTGATTGATATGTGTCAGCACCATGAGTCATATGAAAAGGGTTGAACAAAAAGCAGCCATTTGCACAGGCAATAGTAAGATTTGGTGGGAACCAGAGACAGCTCAGTACTTCAGAGCTAGTAACATTGAAAATGCTTGTCACATCAGGTCTACAGAGATTAGTCAGGGAAGCAGATACCTTCTGTGGCTTCTTATAGAAGAACTCAGTTCTCTCTCTGAAGGAGAACTAAGAACAAATAGCCTGATGCCATTGTCCTTCCACCCTCTGCCCTCCCATTTACCAACCCAGCCAGAAACATATAGGTAAAAACACCCACTGAAGAGGTGCAGCAGCTTTTCAGAATATAGAATGGGGTCAAGAAGAGGAGAAAGTGGAACTCATGGTTCTGGGGCATGGAGAAGGATGCATGGAACAAACTCAGCACAAACTGCTTGTTTCCCTCACTAGCCTATGGAAATCTTCTGAGTGGGAAATATACTTTCCCATTTTGTAGCCTTAGACTCAAATTCAAACCCCAACCAACAGAAATGGTTTTGTAAACTCTGAATGAATGAATGGATGGATGGAAGGTTGATGAGTAGGTGGGCAACAGATGATGAATGAATGAAGATTGGTTAACAAAGTCCTCCCTAGTAGAACTCTTCAGATCAGCTTCTCTGGTACCCAGAGAACAATTTGTAATTAACACATCAAAATTCTTCTAAAGCCACAGAAAGACTTTGCTGCAGCTTAAGCAATCTTCAAGGAAGCTTGGGTACAGGATGAAATTGCTTCCTCCATAGCAGAGATTAAGCACCTCCCACCTCCTGTTCCAAAGACCTCAAATTCTGAATTAGGAAAGACATGAATTAATGAGTTCTTCATGTAACAAGAAAAACCTCTTTTAATAACTGAGAGTTAAACAGAGTTTGGATCCCTGCTGATCTTATTGGCAAAATTAAATAAAAGTGACATTCTGCTGGCCCAAGCAAATTAGCAGGCAGCTTGTGTAAAGGCTCAGTTAACCCGAGACATTGTGTGATGTATTACCCATTGTTTGACGTACTTTCATAAGAGCAAGACGAAGTGTCCCATCCTTTAGACTCTGGTAATGTGCCTCATTGTTAAATTCAATAGGAAAAGCGATTCATACTGTGGTATGATTGAAAAGAAAATTGAATCCTTTTGATGTTATAAATGTGTCTATTACTGCATGTGCACACAAATTTTCCATGGAAATTATGGTGAAAGTAGTGATTCTCCTCGAAAAATGCATTAGTGTTGACATGTTCAATTTTATCTGCATCAGAATATAAATACCCTTTAACCACGGTCAAATTGTGTGGAATGTATATACCACATCTGCATAAGTCACTTGTCTATCCATCTATTGGGAGAAAAAAATCACATTGAGCTCTGAAAGCTATCTTGACTCTCTATTTGCTGTTTTAAAAATATATATTATTAAAAGCATGGATACAGGATTTATATAAGGGTCTTTCTAATTTAAAAACCAGTTTTATAAAGCAGAGGTCTGTAATTTCACATCCTAGTTACACAAAGCAAATTTGAAAATTTGGGAGAACTTTGAGTTGTTTGACTATTGTACTAAGGTTGACCACCAGGCCATTACTGGCCATTGACTGAACAAGCAGTCAAGAGACTGTCTTACAAGGAAGCAGGTGATGTGAGGACCTTACTACCCAGCTGGGCACTGTGATTTCAAATCCCTTTGCTTATAAACCTATTGAGAATGGTAATCTCTCCCTTTCTTCCTTCTCAGATCGGTGGTCTTCTTGCTCTGCTCCTCCATTCTCCTGTCTCTCCCTAAATGTAGACCCAGGAGCCTTTCTTCCAGAGCTTCAGCCTTCTCTTCTTCAAGTGAGAGTGGATGCTCTTTACATCCTTCTGAGTTAACTTTTGATAACGTAGTGGACTATAGGATGCTTTTGTGTTTCCATCTCCATAATGGTCGGGACAACTTTTGTTACAAACAGTGCAAAATTCAACACAAAATGGCTTAGGAAAAGTGACAGTTGATTACACTTTTACCATCTCCTTTCCCCAAATACAAAATTGAGGGACAAATCTGGCAAAGAGCATTGCCATCAACATTGGGTCCCACTCGCCTCTGGGCTCTTCTGCTTGGGTGTTAACTGCACCCACAGACTCTCCGAGTAATCCCTTCCTTGACTTCCTTGCACTCCTTGCTGATATTCTTTCTATTCCAATTTGTGCACTACAAAAATACATGGATGTATTTTTTACCAAGGCTGTGATATCACTCCCTCTTCCATTTCTCAGGTACAAAATATTATCAGTACTAATTTCCACTAGGAATTAGCACGCCAATTGGCGTGCTAGAAGGGAAACCCAGAATGAAGCAGGGAAGGGGCCAGTGGGAGAGCTGCTAGGAAGCAGCAAAAGTCAGTAGAAGAAAAGTGGCAGGATAACTCCTTCTTCCAGGGGGATGCTGGTGAACCAGGACCAAGGCCGTACTTGGGGATTGCAGATTCTCTCCAGTCTCTGGGTGGACTTGGGAACCAGGAGAGGAAGATTCTGCAGTGCAGGACGATGCAACCATTAAAGTGCAAACCAAGTTGGTAAGAGTTTGAAGCAACCAACCTATGGATGACCAGGATTGAGAATGTGCGGGATGCAGGACTCAGGTCCTGCTCCCTAGATCAGATGTGTGAGGACCAGACAAGATCCTTAGCTTCTTCCAGTGGGAGTATTTTGACAGTGATAATCTGTTGTTTGCATTAATGTGTGGTTTTACAATGTAATACATTTTAAAAATTTAAATATTCACACATATTTGATCACCATTTGTATATTTTCAATTTCAGAAGGACTACTCTCCTTTGAAGCAACTCACTGTATTAATGCACAGTTCTGTCCATGTGGAGATCTGCTTCTCCAATTTCTCTCCACTGACTTTGGTTCTGTTGTGAGAAATCTCCTTAATTGTTTTTACTGTGCTCCTTCACTTAACACAGTTATTTTATTATGTGTATGCCATATACTATTTATGTGCCTGCGCTAAATGAGGAGAGAGGGAGAGAGAGAGGGAGAGAGAGAGAGAGAGAGGGAGAGAGAGAGGGTCTGCAGGAAGGCGTCGCAGGCCAAAAAAAACACAATAAATGCAAAGGTCCTACGGTACAAGTTTGGCTTATGAAAGAAACAGCAAAATCAGCAGTGTGGTTTCCAGGTAGGCACTACCTGAAAGATACAAGAGCCAGATCATGAAAGGGCTTATAGGCTTTTGTAAGCACTTTGACGTTTACTCTTCAACCCATTGTCCAAATCCTGAGGGATCCTAATGTGGACACAAAACATTCATTATAAGCTGGAGAAAATGAGGCTAGCATTTTACTTGGATTAAGAATTCCTGAGTAGTCAACAAATTACCACATTTCCCTCATTAACTTGTCCTAGTCTATAAAGCGTATTTCTGCCTTGATTCCCTGTGAATAGTTCTTCTTCTTTCCCAGCCAGCTCTGCTGAGACCCTGACGGCCTTCACACAGCCTGGAGCTCCTGGTGAAACACTGCCTGATGAAGAGGTAGAAGAGGGAGAGAGCTGGGAGTAGAAGCTAGTCTGCAGGAACAAGGTCTGTGAGTGACAGCGCTGAGTGTGAACCATGGCTTGACAACTTACTGTCTGTGTGGCACTAGGTAGCTGTTTTCTGTGCTTCACTTTCCTCATGTGTCCTGTGGGAGGACCTGTTCCATGGTGCACTATTTGACATTGCATGTGACTGCCTGACATAGAATAATTCCTTGCTTGCTACTCACTGTCACTATATTGGTCACTTCTCAAATAGCCTCTTTACCCAGGGTGAACACAGCTTTTTATTTTCCCAGATGGTGGCAAGATTACACCCTTGGGCTTCTGGTGTCATTACTGCTCTGGTCCCTCACCCTGCCACCCCCTTGCCTCCTTTGCTGCAGGCCTCTCCAGGTGCTGATTTGGACTCTGATGGCTCTGAAAGCCAATAAGCCTAAGGCATGCCCAGTGTCGCTGTATTTATCTGAGCATGAAATTTGGCTGCTGGCAATTCTCTACTGGAAACAATCAGAGAATTGCTTTATTTACGCCCATGTTGGTTCCATCCTATCTCATCATTCTTACCTTGCAAATTCGGCTATACCCAGTAGTCTGCACCCAAGACTTAGCACAATTAGGTCACATTCTTATTCAGCAAGAACTAGTTTCTTTAGACACAATAATATACAGAGCAAAACCCTTGGACCCCCTCAGATGGACGTTATCTCCAGTTCACCTCCAGGAGAAAACTGATCTGGATGGGGGCCCACTCTTAGGAAAAATCTCCTTGTGGCATTTTTCTGCCTCTCCCTTCTTTTCTCTCTCCATATGGTTGTCTCTGCTTCTCTCCCCCACATGTCATGTGAGCATAGCCTTGTAAATTGTTCAGAATCCAAGTCTGGGTGGGATATTTACCCAAAGCGAATTATGGCTGGATGCATTCCTATGTCAACATGTGCCACGCTCATTTCTTATAAAGTAGTTCATTATTCTGTGGGGCATAAATAGTATTACCAGATTGATATGATTAAAGCTAGTGAGTCATTAATTAGCATCTAATTAAAAGAGATGAGTTACATACCCATGTACAGTAGCTAATGTGATGTTTTCCTTGAAAAAAGAAATGATTAAGTGTACAGCAATTGTGTTTTCAAAGAAACCACACCAAACCATATGTGTAGTTCTCTGGAAATGCAGGGACAACATCTGCCTTGAGGCCTCAGAAAATTGAATTTACTTCCTCCCGAAGACATGGGTGCCAACATGTTCTGGTCACAGTGAGCTGGCTCGAACTGTACATGATTTTCAGAAATATCAACACAAAAGCCATCAAGGCAATGTCCTGGGTTTCAAGCTTAAGATGAGTGCTGTGTCTCCCCTTCAACATTCTACTGTGATATAATCCATCCTGTCACTCATTCTCACATTCTTTATCTAATTTAATTTTCACATAATCCCATATCCCCATTTTACACCAGAAAACTAAACCTTAGACGGGACTCGGTCATGAATGATTTGATGACCAGAGAATTTCTGAAGAAGCACATTCCAACCTCCCGTCCAGACATTCGAATCCTCCAGAACCTGGTCTTGGCATCTCCAGTAGCCTCTCTGCTTACTGCTCTTTTACTTCTCACCTTCTTGTCTAGCTGAACTGCTTGTCACATTTCCCTAGTGTCATAATTCTGCTCACAGCCAGCTAGGAAGGCTCTCATTCTATTCTTTACTGATCACATCCCACCAAAACTCACGGATGCAGGCCCATCCTAATTTCTCCCATACAGCTACAACTGGGCTGTACTATCGTCCCTCCAAATCTCAGTGAATTCTTTGCGTTTCATATGATAGAACCCAAACTGGAAGAATTGCCTTCACCCAGCTCAAACTCTCCCTAGGTGGACATTTATGTCATAGCATCTTATCCATGTAGTCACTAGCCTCATTGTACAGCAAGTACATGTTTGATTACCTTTTGTATATTGATTAGGTACTACATCTGATTATCAAAGGAATGCCTAAAAAAGATCTGGAAGCAGCAAAAATGACAATCATTATTCCTGCAGAAAAGAAAAGGATGGGAGTTGAAAGAGTGTAGGTCAGAATATCAGGAGGAAATTTTATGTATTATGTTTTATATCACCAATATATTTATGTATAGCTTGCATAATTAAAAAAATTCAAAAATTAAAGTAGCACATTCCTACTTGAGGAATCCAGTATATTTATAGGAGAGACAAATGAGAAATAGAACAAAAAGTAACTTTCTTATCCATAGAAAATCTGCTATTGTTTGGTACTTTTCTTTGGTGTTTTTATTAAATTCTATTCTTAGATGCTGCATAAGAATTGTGAATCCTTTATGGCTTAATATTTGAACATATGTATTGCTCATACTAGTGAAAGTACTTGTTGGTACCAATTCTAAATATGGCATAATATTCTAATAAAGGGATTAGATACTACCCATTCAGCCTTTCTCTGCGGTTGGACACGTATGTTGCCAATATTATTACAGTACAAATATTTTTGAGGGAGGCATCTGCTTTTAATTGAAAAACTTAAATTATTTATACCTCTTTTTATAGCTGATAAATTTATTTGTTCTTGTCCTGTTATGTTTATTATATTTGACATTTCCTTTTTGCTTTTGGGGTTATTCTTTCTTTTTTTTTTTTGCCTTTTTGAGACAGGGTCTTGCTGTGCAATTTAGGCTGAGCTTGAGTTCACTTTGTAGCCCAGGCTGGTCTCAAACTCACAAGGCTCCTCCTGCCTCAGCCTCCCAAGTGCTGGGATTACAAGCATGTGCCACACCATAACCAGCTCTTTCATGAATTTTTTCATGGTTGTTTTGAAGATACACATGATGCTTTTAATTCTACTAAATATTTCCTTTTAAACTTTTTGCTAAATGGTGAAGTATTGAATGTTCTCTCTCAAAATGTATAATTTTATTTCTCCAGTATAAAGTTGACCAACTAATCTTACTGTTAAATCCACTTATTAAGTTCTTTAAATTATTACATTGCTTTGAATTCTAAAATTTCTATCTGCTTTGTTTAGAATAGATTTCATGTCTCTAAAATGCTTTTCATGCTAATTATTGCAGGTTTTAAAAAGACATTTGTATTTGATTAAGAGAAGTATATTACTTTTTTCTTTATAAATTTGTAAGCTATGCTAATAGATACCTTTGGCTTAGAATTTTTATATTTTCACCTAGAATCTGGCCTTTGTCATTAATTATCTATGTTTATATCATGTATTATATTCATCTTAAAAATTTTCCTTGTCTGATATTGCTGGGGCTATGTTAGAGGTTTTTCTTATTTTAAAATTATAAATGATATAGAATGAAAAACATAATTTTTAAGTATTGTGAAAGAATTTTAGCAAATTCATATAAATCTGTACTCTGTGTATGTATCAATATACAATATTTTCATTATTCCAAACATTACCAGAACCAATTTCAGTTCAATCTTGTCTAAAGTCTTTTATTCTAGTTGAGCATTTTTACTGATTTTAGAAATTTTAAGCATTTCTATTTTATATGCATTTATGTATATACTTACATACGACATACATTATGTACTTGTACTTTTTTCCTAGCTTATTTCATTTGGGGAAATGTCTGTAATTCATTTGTGTAGTTGTATAGATCAGAGATTTGTTTCAAAGTGCCATTTCTTTATATAAATATGCCACAGTTTATTACGCATTCGTAGTTGGTACATGTTTGTGTTGTTTCCACCTTGGAACTATGAATAAAGCTTCTATGGATACTCTTGTGCAAACACTGGTATGGGCCCAAGTTTTAATTTCTTTTGAGTAAATGCCTAGGAAAGAAATTGCAAGGTCATCAGGTACATGTTTGTTTAAATTTATAAGAAACTACCTAACTGTTTCTAAAGAAACTGTGCTATTTTACACTCCTAGAAGAAATATGTGCAAGGTCTGGTTGTTCCACATTCCCAAGTTAAGGAGGTGCCCATTTCTAGTGCTCTGAAAGATTGTATGATGAATGTTCAGTGACTATTCCAAACGAGTTTTTCTGTGATTATTTAACTTACCATATTAATTTTTTCTTTACTTATGTTTTGTTTAATGCATTATTATTTTAATGTTAGTTGAGCTTTATATTTCTAGAATAAGTTTCCTTTGGTTATGATATATCACTAGATTTACGTATTTTGGGACTTGCTTTACTAATATTTTATTAAGAAATTTCTGTCTTAAGAAATGAGATGTATTTTTCTGCCATTTTCTTTTCCAGAAACTTCTTTGATTTTGGCATCAAATTTTTGCTGGACTCATAAAATATCTTGAAAACTATCCCTCTTTTATTTATGTTCTGGAGAGTTTTAGGAGGATTGGTATTATATCTTTAATGCTTGCTAGATTTCCTTAGTGAAGCCATCTGAATCTGGAGTGTCCAATAATGTCTTTAATAGCAAATACAATTTATTTAAGGTAGAAAGCTTTTCAGCTGTTTCCTCTCATCTGTGCTAGTTTTGAGAATTTGGATCATGCATTGAGTTTTCCAGATCACCCAAAGATGTCAGATATGTTGGCCTAAAATTTTTCATTACGCTCCCTCATCCTTTTAATGTCTGTAGAATCTATAATGAAGACCTCTCTGTGACTTTTTTATATTGGTAAACTCTCATTTTTCTTTCTTCTTGTTCTGTTTAGCTAGAGTTTTTGGTTTTATCTTTTCCCCAAATGCCAGCTTTTGATTGATTTCATGTTTATCTATATTACATTTCACTAATTTGTGTTTTTGTACTCTTCCTTTTCTTTCTTTTTTAAATTTTCATTTTTTCACAGTTGGGGATTGAAATAATAGCTGCCCTAGCACATCACAGGCAAATGCTCCTGTACTGAAATATATCTAAAATTTCTATTTTGTTACTTAATTGGTTTAATTTGCTCTTTCTAGCTTCTTAAGGTAGGTGCTCAGATTTCTGACTTGTTTACTTGTAAGTTACTGTGCTGTGGTCTGAATGATCATGTTCCCTACCAATACAAATATAAATATATATAAATATTTCCAATTATCCAGACATGCCCCTTTGTAGAAAACACCCAGTTTCAAGACAACCACAATTTAGGTTATTTTCCATGATTAAATGTTTTTACCCTTCCTTCACATAACACAATAAATCTGAGATTTATCCACATTATTCTGTGGATTGTAAGTTTTATATTCCATTTTACAAATATACTGAAAGTTGTTTAATTTCTCACCTGTTGATGGAGATTTAGACATTTTAAGTAAAGGTGCTTTGAACTGCTGTCTACAACTCTTGAGTAAAAACTGAAATATAGAACTACAGTGTTTGGCAGTAAGTAAATATATAACTGAATATGACAATTAAATTTTTCAAATATAATTATAATATTCTATAATAGTACCAATATTGTATGGGGGTTTTAACTGATGTACATCTCTGCCAACATTTGATTTTAATAGCTGTTTACATTTTAGTCAGCGTGGTAGGCATCTAATCCTATCTACTTGTGATTTCTGGTTGTTTACCATGTTTGCAAGAAATTTTTTGTATTTAAGCAACTTTTAATTCATAATAATAATTATACATCTTTATAATTCAGTGTGATATTTCAATGCTAATATACAATCAATCGGTAAAGATCAAATGAAGGTAGCCATCTCAAGCATTTGTCATTTCTTTGTGCTGAGGGCATTCAAATTCCTCTTGAAACGTTAGTCAGGTTTCTAATCATAACTAACTGCGGTGATTAACTTCTAAGGAAAAAAAGTTGACTTTTGCTCACAACTTTAAATTTTCAGTCCGCGCAATAGGGTGGACTCACTGCCTTTAGTCTTTTAGAGAGATGGTGTCAGAGGACAATGTTGGGAAGTACAGTGTGACCACAGCTGCTCAGTTTCATGACTAGAGAGTGTCAGGGAAGAAGACACTAATTCCCATGTAGGAGATGCCTCTAATTACTTAAGAAACTTTTGAGATGCCTTGCAAAAGTTTCTTCACCCCAAATAGTTCTACCACTGGGATAATGCCTTAAACATGAGCTTTTAGGACACATTCAAGTTCCAAATTACAGCATCTCTCTAGCGGCTGTTTTGAAATACTGATTGTGTTTACCCATAGTCATGCCACTGTGTTACAGAACATTAGAAGCTATCCCTCTGTCCAACCTCACAGCTTCGTCCCTGTACCCATTACCCATATTTTCTTCACGCTCCTTTTTCCTATTTGCACTTTTTTGATGACTAGTACTGTTGGTCACGTTTTCCTGTTTATTGGACATTCACACACTAAAAGACATTGCCAAGAACAATGGGATAAATGTGTGTGAAGTGAGGGAGGGCATACCGAATGTTTTGAGAGGGTTTACTGGCAGTGTGTTTTTTACCATAATAATTTTTTGTTGTTGCTGTTTTAAAGATCCACCATATGTTTTGGTCACATTGTATCTTTGACGACACCTTTGCCTACCATAAGGTCAAAGAGATTTCCAGTATGTGGTTTTGTATTTTTGGCTCAATGTTTAGGCCTATGGTTCATATAGACTTTATTATATAAGATGAAGTAAAAGTCAAAGTCATATTTATTTATTTGTTTGTCTGTTTTGCTCTTTGCAACATGGTTATACACTAGTCCAGTCTCTATCTATCAAAGTCTATTCTTTATCAAATTAATTAATTCGATTTTTTTGTGTAAAAACTCGAAACTACCACAAGCATGGGTCTATTCCTGAGCCTGTGTGTGTCATCTATATGCATTTTTGTTTATGAACACACCACAGGTTTAATAACTGAAGGTTTGTAGCAGTTCTAGAAGTAAGATGAAATGATTTTCTCAAGCCTGTCCTTCATTTCAGAATTATTTTGGTTCCTCTTTCACTTTAGTAATTTTGTCTCATTGTTTGTTCATTTTCTATTACATTTTCATCCTTATTGCTAAGGTGTTTTTTAAATTTACTCTTGGTTTAATTTCTTTCTATCTTGTGAGGTGGACACTTGTATCATTGACTTTCATCTTTTTTCTTCTCTCAAACAGAATGAAAAGTGTCTCCTTAAGTACTTCTCACAGCAAATCCACAAACTCCATGTTATGTTATTATTATTATTCAGTCCAAAAGATTTTCTAGTTTTACTCATAATGTCTTTTTTGATTTTGAGACATTATTTTTCCATTCTTACTTAGGGGCTGGGGATAAGCACCTGCCTGGCAAGCATGAGGTCTTGAGTTCAATACTGGCACTAAATAACAATAATAATAATAAAATAAAATAATAAAATAAAATAAAATTGCTACCTATTTGTAGTACATAGCAATTACATTTATCATGGGGAGTTTGTATGTAACATATTTTAATTCTTATTTTTTTTAATCTGCTTCCCATCCCGTCCCTCCCTGTTCCTTTCAAATCTTCTTTTTCTCATTTGCAAACACTATATTTCCATTGTTTTTTTCAACTCTTTTATAAAAATTCTCTTTTCCTTCTTCCCTTCTCTTCTCTACATCTCTTGTTCTCCTCCCCATTTGAAAAAGATCTCCCTGCTTTCTATTAATGTTTCTATTTTGCTTTTTATTTACATTTTGGTTTTCTCAAATAAGAGAAAGCAAGTGATATTTAAGCTTGTGTGTCTGATTTATTTAACTTAATATTTTGATCTTTAGGTGCATTCATTTGCCTACAATTGCCTTTTAACATCTATAAATGTGTTAATTTTCAAATATGTATTGGTTTTACAGATAATCTTCTTGTTCAGCAATCCAATCATTTATAGTCCAACAACATTATGTAGAATTTCAGTCATTTGAAATTTATTTAGATTCTGTTGATGGCCCTAAAATGGTATACTTTGGTGACTATTCTTTATAAATCTGAACAAAAAAAGTGTTTTTTAATTGTTACAGCTAGTGTTACATAAATTACTAGTAGTACAAAGGCTACTTTGGTGATAGAGCTTTTCAAATACTCTATATTGGTACTAATTTTTTTTTTACTTATTCAGTCAGTGACTGTTAATATTAAAGTTTCACAGTAATGGTGAACTCTTCAATTTTTATTTTAAATTCTATCAAGTTATTTTTCATGCATTTTGAAGCTCTGTTATTTGATGCTTACTCATTTAGGACTGTTATGACTTCTTGATGGATTGTCACTTTTATCATTATGAAATGTCCCTGCTTATCTCTGGTAATAGTTATTTGTCTTAATGTCAGTTTTATCTGCTATTCATATATCCATTGCTGCCTCTTTTGATTAGTTGCTTGCACATTGTATAATTTTCCATCTTTTACTTCTAAACTACTGTCTTGTTGTTTAAAATTTCTATACTGTGAAACATTGCTTTTAAATCAATCTGTTAACCTCTTTCAGTTTGAATGTTAATTCCATTTAGATTTAATATAATTATTAATAGCATTGCATATAAGTCTATATTACAGATTTTCTATTTGTTACGTCTTATTTTGACCATTTTTTGGCCATTTTATTTTAAACTGTTTTTAAAAATCCATGTTATCTTTTCTATTTTTAGCTATAAATATTTTCTTATATATTTATTTTTAGAGTTACACTAGGAGTTACAACTAAGCAAATATATCACTTCACACATAATGTACTAACCTATAAGAATATCCTTCAGATTTACTCCTATCTTTTGTACTGTTGTCAGACATTTTCTTTTTACATGTGTTATTATCCCATAATATATAATTAGTTTTACTTTAAACAGTCAATTATCTTTTAAAGAAATTAAATGAAGAGAAGTACATTTACCTGTGTACTTACCATTTCTAGCTCTCATTATTCCTTTGTGTAGATTTGATTTTCTACCTGGTATTAGTTCCCTTGTTTCAAGGTTTGCCTTTAACTTTTCTTATAATGCAGGTCTGTTGGTGATGAATTCTCTCAGATTTGCTTACATTTTCATTTTGCTTTTGTTTTGGTTACAGAATTCTGGTTTGACAGCTTTACCTTTAAGCACTTAAAGATGTCATTTCTCTTTTAGTTTGTTTTTATTTCCATGAGAAATTGGTGTTCATGTCTGAGGTGTGTGTGTGTTGTGTGCGTGTGTGTGTGTGTGCGTGTTCGCTTTTGGGTGTGTGTTTTAAATGTGCTCATTGTGGTTCATAAAGCCTCTCAAATCTGTGGTTGGTAGCTTCACTTTTGAAAATTTTAGCCACTATTATTTCAGTATTGTTTCCTACAAATTCTCCCTTCCCTCTCCTTCTGGAGCTACACATCCTTTTACGCTAGACCTCTTTCAAACTTCCCACCCTCTCTCATCTACTGTATCCATAGTTTCCATTTTCATCTATTTTTCTCTATACTTCACATTTCTGTAGATCTATCTTCTAATTTTTGAATCTTCCTGTCTTGGAAAGCAGAATATGAGCAAATGTCTGTTGTCTAATCACACATTAAGCTACTTGAAGGTGACTTTCATAAATTGCTAGGCTGTGTTAATTTTGGCTTGTTTTAATCCTTAAGTGTGTTTTTTCAAACGTCTCAGTGGAAAGCCTAAGTGTTCCTTGGTATATCTTACCTCTGAAGTTTGTCTTTCTGAGACAATGAAACTGCTAAAAAAAATCTGCTTACAATTTCATCTCTTAGATGTTACTTTCTCTCCACTTCCTTGTTTTTTGGCCTCTTCTTGGGACTATGATTTATGTAGCTAAATTTCAGAAAATTCTTTGAAGGGAAAGTCAAATTTACTTCTTGGAGCTCCCTTTTATTTCTGATAGCTTGCCTCCTTAATCTTGATTACTTTAATAGCTGAAATATTATGATTTACATCTAAAATGACCCACAACACCTCATGTGATTGGATTATGGGGTGCCATAGATGCCTTGCTTTTAGGGGTGAGGGCTAGTCTAAAGAGGTGGGTCAATGAGGCACGACCTAGAAGCATGCATTTCCCCCCTTCGCTTCTCCCTTCTCTCTCTGCTTTCTGGTTGCCCTGATATGCCCGGCTTCCCCCTACCCAGACTCTTCTGCCATTCCATTTCTGCCTTGAGTCAGCCAACCATAGACCATGAGCTAAAATAAACTCTTCATGTAAGTATCAGGTGTCAAGTATTTTATCCTAGGGACAAGGAAAGTGACTAAGATACAAAGACTCTAATTTTTGTCTTCCGAAATAATGAAACTGCTACAAGTCTTTATGTACCACTTTCTACTCAATGGCTCTGTCCTATATCCCAGAGTGGAAAATAAACACTTGAGGAAAAGCAGTAAGGTTATGGGACCTCAGTAGGTTTCTCTCTGTCATTTCTCTTAGATCAAAAGCTCATTCCTCCCTGCTTTGGTTATTGTCCCTTGCCTTTATGTAATTGAATTTGTTTTTAGCATTTATCCAGGTTTTATAGTTGTCCTTTTGGCAGAGTCTGTGTAGTAAAAGATATTCTGTCATAGTCAAAAGCAGAAGCTGGGCTGGGGATTTAGCTCAGTGGCTTAAGCGCCTGCCTGGCAAGTGCAAGGTCGTGAGTTCAATCCCTGGTACAAACAAACAAACAAAAACTATACTTTCAAAAGCAGAAGCTTCTACTGCTGTTTTTTGTAAAAGCATATACTTGAATATATCTGTCATAATTAACCACCTTCATTGAAGATGGACAATACATTTTTCCTATCCTTATTTTACCTGCTGCCAAAAGTTTTATTTGGTGCAATATGATAATTATGCCCAGTTAATTTCTAATTTTTTAAAATTAATGATCTCCTCTTTCAAGAATTATTTATGACACTTTCATTCTGTTTTGTAACCATATTTACCACAGTTACTTAGAATAAATTATGTGCTTAAATGCTCTCGGTTTCTCATTACCAGTTCTTCCACACCATGACTTTACTATTTATGACTTTTAAATTTTGATTCATTTTTTTCTCAGCTGGCTGAAGTAGATCTTGAAGTAATTTTTCAGGAAGAATGCATGAGTCAAACACTTTGTAAGTCTTTGGATAACGGAGATTATTGGTCTATTGGCTTCATACATGAAACATAATTTTCAAGTATTCAATCATTTACCTGAAAAAATCAAACACTTACTCCGACCAAAGTAGTTGCTAGGATTAGAGCAGCATACAAAGGTGGTCAGTTGATGCCTTTATGGATTTTGCATTTTGGTGGGAAATTAACAGTTGATTTGATATAGTTAATATTGTAAGTGATGATATTTGTGACAAAGGACAAACAAAGTTCTAGTTTTAATTATTGATGGAGAATGAACAGAGATATATTGTGATCAGGGCTGATCTTCTATTAAAATCCTCTGATTGTGCAGGAAAGCATGATTGATATTTCGGAAAGAGGATGCAGATGGACCAACCAGAAGGCCGTTTGCTTATGCAGAGATTCAGGCAAAGATGATAGTGGCTCGGTCTTGACTGGTTACAGTGGAAAATTTTGAATATAATTAAAATAAGGTTGGGGACAGCTTTAACTTTTCTACTTATGATTCATCCAACATCAAATTCATTAGCAAGTTTTGTCTACTGTCCTTGGAGATATATTCAGTTCAATTATTTCTCATCACCTCCTTTTTCATCCTAATCTCTCACCATCATATTCTACCTGAGCTATTGCAATAGCTTCCTAATTACTGTCCCCTGTTCACCTTGCTGTCCTTCTCAGAGTGATCCAGGTAAAGCTTTTATGTTGTGACATTTCTTTTAAAACCATTCGATAGTTGCCCATTTCACTCAGACTCGGTACAAGCTCTAGCAGTGCCTCACAAGACCAAAACTAGCGTGGCCTTGTTAGTCCCAGTGTCACCTTTTTTCATCCCTCTGCTTGCTATTCTCATTCCTGGATGCTGACCTCCTCGCTGTTTCCCCCACCAGGTCCAGAGTTTTTGCACTTGCTTTTCCCACTGCTGGAAATGTTCTTCCCCTAAATCATGACCTGGCTCACTCTTTCTTTGATGTTTCTGTTACTGTTATCATCATTCCAGGTTCACTTCAAATGTCTCAGCATAAATGTCTCCTCCCTGACCATCATCTAGGGACTCTGCTGCACTCGGTCATCATTCCATCACACTGCTGAGTCTTTCTAGCACTGACATGTTAAATAGCTTTGAATTTGTTTGTTTACTGTGAGTTTTTCCTCACCTGGAATGTAAGCCTCTTGAGAACAGATGTGTTGTTGTGTTGGTTGCTATTCAGGCAGAAAGGTCCACTCTGAGACTGATTTGGTTTGTTGTAATGGTGAGGGAAGGGAAAGTGTTGGGGAAGACTGGTTTAGGCAGCAGGAGCCTGGGAGTGCCTTTCACTGGGAACAGGGACTTGGAGGAAGAGGAAGAGGAAGAATAAAGAGGGAGAGAACACAGGATTGTACAGATGAAACTTAAGGTGCCAAAAATCAAAATTAAGTGAAAAGATTGAATACCAACTAACTTATAAACTTGTAAAATTATACACAAAGGAACGGTCAGTCACAGGGTGACCAACCATTTCAGTTTGCTTGGGACTTTCCTGATTTTAGCACTAAAACCCCTGAGTAGTAAGGAGCCACTTGGTCCACAACAAACCAGAAAGTTTGGTCATCTTACTTTGTCAGCATGTGGGTGGGAACTGAAGCGTATATGCCACTGGAGTTTCTGGAAGATCGCACAGTGATAAAAGAAGCTAACCCACCCCTGAGCCTGAAGGAGATCCGGTGAACAAGGATGGGCGAACAGGCCCCATCTCCCAGGGCCTGATACTCCCTGCAGGTGCGGGCCGCCATACATGGGAGCTGCCCAATCCTGTGCATTGTAAGTAAAAGGGAAAAATAATTAAGGGCTAATTAAATGAGATGCAAAGAGACCATGTAAGAGATAAGACTAAAGAAGAACTTAAAATTGAAATCATAAATATGATGTTATTCCTATTCTGTGCTTGAAATTCTTCAAATATTTTCTCTCAGGTAAAAAGTCAGTCCTTACTTGCTAGGCCCTGCGCGCTCTGCTCACGCCCTAACCCGAGCCAACCACATCGCTTCTCTTTCCCTGATGCTCTTTTTTCCAGCTGCAATTCCTTTCCTAAACTTACCCACAAGGCCTTTGTACACGTTATAGCTTAGATAGAAAATGCCCCACAAAGTCTGCCGGATTGAAGGCCTGGGCCTCAATGCAGCAGTGTTCAAAGGGGAGGCTTTTGGAAAATGATTGGATCATGGAGTGGATGGTCAATCAGTGAACTGATTCATAATTTGGTGGCATTGTTGGGAGGATATAGAAATTTAAGAGATGGCCCTAGTTAGAGGGAACAGATAATGGGTAATATGCTCTTGGAGACTGTATCATGTCCCATGCCCCTCTCTGGCTCTCTTTTTCTGTCTCTGTCTTCTTCTTTCTTCTTCTCCTTCTTCTCCTTCTTCTCCTTCTTCTCCTTCTTCTCCTTCTCCTTCTCCTTCTCCTTCTCCTTCTCCTTCTCCTTCTCCTTCTCCTTCTCCTTCTTCTCCTTCTCCTTCTCCTTCTCCTGCTCCTCCTCTTCCTCCTTCTCCTTCTTCCTGATTGCCATAAAGTAAGGAGATTTGCTCCACCACATGGTCTATCTCATGATGTTCTGCCTTAGTAAAAAAACACTGGAACCAAACCAGGATAGGCTGACATCTCTGAAACTACAAATCAAAATGGTTCTTTCCTCCTTTAAGCTGTTTTTCTCAGGTATTTTGTTACAGTGATGCAAAGCTAACACAGTACAGCTCTGCCTGTTTAGCTCTACCTTGATACCAGCAATGTTAACAGAAGAAAAAACTGAAATCAACAGTTTGTTACCACTCCTTCTCCTCTACTTTTCCCCTTCTTTGGCTATTATAAATTTATCTAATTTTTAAATTTAGTTGGGTGGATATGCACACTCTCTTTTGTGAAGTGCCTCTTTAAGTCATTTTTGTCTTTCTTTCTACTGCATTGACTTTTTCTTACTTGTTTTATACAAATTCTTTACATGTTCTACATACTAATATTTTGCTCATGTACAGTTATCCCTCTGTATCTGTAGAAGAATCCTCACAGAGAGCAAAATCCAAAGATGCCCAGGTTTCTAACATAAAATGGCATAGTTTCCTACACACATCCTTCTGTACACTTTAAATCATCTCTAGATCACTGGCAGTACCTACTACAATGTAAATGCTGTGTAATTCCTTGCTCTACTGTGTTGTTCAGGGAAGAGTGGCAAGGAAACATCTGTGTATTTTCAGTGCATTTGTATTTTTCTTCAAATATTTTCGCCCACAGTTGCTTAAAACCATGAATGCAGAATTGATGGATGAGAGGATTGATTGTATATTGTCAATATCTTCTATTCTATAATTTTATTTTTCCCTTTTTAATGGCATTATTAAGAGATCCTTCATTGGAAATATCCCATTGTGACAGGTGTTCTCATAGTTTGTGTTTTAAGTATCCTCGATAAAAAATTTTTTGTTGTTTATCTCAAGGTCATGAAAATATTCTTCTTTTTTTGTTTTGTAAGCTTTTTGGTTTTACTTTTCCCATCTACATCTATGCCATCGAGAACTCTGTTCTTTCTGTACTGCACTATAGTACATTTCCTATAAACTAGTTGACCATCTGTACACAAGACTTTAAATTTTCTTTTCTGTTTCACTGGTTTGTCTCTCTCTAGGCTAACAACAGGCAACATGAACTACCATGATTTTATATCTTGAAACTTGCCAATGTGCTTCCTCCGAAGTTATGTAGAGGAGCTTCCCTTTCAGCTAAGTCTGAGATCACTTACATGTGAGCTAGGAGGGTGTGGCGCAGGGCACCAAAGGTCCACTCCACCTGCTCAAAATACATTGTGAATGTTTAAATTTTAACAAATTTAATACATTGCCATTAATGCCCCTCAAATATATCTTCCATCACCTCAAACATACCTCTCATTTCTGCCACTTTCTGAAGCACTTCTAGAAGCCCTCTTTTGTAAATGTCTTTAATTGTGCTATTGTGAATACCTTGATTGAACTGACTCAAAATGTTTATCATTCATGGTGATTTTGATGTTGGAGGAGAACAAGTTGTACTGTGTCAGATCCATTGAAAGGGTGGACAGAAACACATTGCAATGTTTTTATTTGATCGAAATTGTCATAAGTATTTCATCAGTGAGGCGTGATCATAAAATATAGTCAAGTTTACATTAAAAAATCTACCAGAATAAAAGACACATTACAAGTAATCCCCTCAAAATACTTTCCCTTATTTTGAGCATCCTTATACTGTTGCAATTTGTCTCTATTATATGAAGGGGTTTTTTTAAGCTAACTGTTCACTTTATCTTTCATTTGCCCCTTATAAGTTGGTTCCATTGCATCTAATATAAAATCCAAACTCTGTGCTGAGCCTCCAACTTTCATGTTTTCGTCTTTGCCTGTGCCTCTAATTTCACCTTCTCCGCTCTACTAATTCACCACATCCCATTGCGGTTAACCCACATTTCAGCCTTGTTCCACTCTAGCACCATTGTCCTTACTGTTTTTCCTCTCCGGCTCTCCATCTCTGTCCCTCTCTTCCCAGATTGTCACAAGTTCAGAGCTCATATACCTCTTCTCAGATTTGTGGCTCTAATCATCTTCCCTAAATAATTTCTCTCTCTCTCCTCTCCTTACCTACACTCTATTACATTGTTCTGGGCAATTAGAAGACTTACTAATATCTGAAATAATCTGCTTATTTATAGGAATACATGCATATTATTGGTCTCTTCTCATTAATGTATAACCCGTTTTGGCTTTGCACCTTGTCAGTCTCTTGCATCTTAACAGTGCTTGACTTTTAGAAAGTGTGCAATAAATATTGGTGAATGGCATTTGCTTTCCTTAAACTCATTGGTCTTGATAGCCACTGGTGATAAAATCTCTACCTCTTGTTGGTGAGGCTTTTGAGATATTAAAAATTAGTAATCATTTCTTCCTAGTATTTTCTTTTGTTAAAATTAAATTTCATTAGTTGCTTCCATTAAACATATAGTATACCCCTTATCTCTACCTTACCTGTTTGGCTTATTATATTATCAAGTAAGAGTGATTATTTTCAATGCCTAATGACAAATTGAGATTTAAGATTCAAACACCATAAAAAATTCCTACAAAGCACTAAGCACTAACAAAACATGGGACAAAGTTTGTTTATAGACACTTTGGGTCATATCTATGTCTTCTGTCTCTTTGGGCATCTATTCCTATCATATATGCATAAGTACACCGTATCTTGCTCTTTGCAGGCTATGGCGAAGGGACTCAGGAATGATTTGCTGAATGAAAGGATGAATGAAAAGTGCTACAAGAGGAGAACACGTGAGTGCTTGGACCTGGAGGGGGAAGGTCTCAAGCCTGGCTTCCTCTGCTAGATTTATCCCTCCCCACTGCATTCTGTTGCCCATGCTCCCAGGGCCTTTGTAAATCACTTGGTGTTATTCCTTCACTTACACATTTTTTATGACTGTCCTTTTAGGGCCACATAAATCAGATGTCAAATCAGGTTATTAGCAGGGGCTATTTTTTTCTTTTCTGTCAAGAACCTGGTATTTTAATTCACTTTGAACTTTTCTATTTGTAAACCTTTTCTAGGATGTAACATGCTGGCAGAAAGGTTTATTCTGAAGACATAATATGAGGAGTTAGACCAGATAGCAGACAAAGTGTGTAGAGTCTTATCCTGATGAAGGTAAGAAAAAAAACCTATCACCTTTCCACTGGGAGAGGACCTTAACCCCTGGTTTAATTAGGGGACTTTCTCTTTTAGTTAAAGAAAAAATGGAGGATTTAACCCAGGCACATAGAATTGGAGAAATCTCAACTTTAGGGTAAATAAGAAAATTCATTCTGTCATTCAAAACACATTTGAATGACTAATGAGGTAGCACGGAGAGGGAGAAAGTTACTGTTTAAGTTATAGCACCGTAAATATCAGAAATGAGTGACCATTCCTGGCCTTCTAGCAATTTAGTTTAAAATGATTTTAATGATAAAAACATAACAATATATGCAATTTTAAAAAATCCTCCTATTCTGTCTATAACTGTGATAACATTTTGACATAGTTTTTGCTTTTTTTACTTCTATACCCCTTTAATTTCAGTACTTTTCCCTGCAGCCCTTCTCCCCTTTATTCTGAGACCTTCCCCTGCTCCACAGATTTAATGCTTTCAGAGACAAACAGTGGACCCCTGAGACCTTGGTTAATAGTGACTCCTTATAAATGCTATGCCTTCTCATTTGTACAAACATATGACAAAGTCTAATTCAAAGTTAGACACATAAGATTTAACAGCAATAACTAAAAATAAAATAGAACCATTATAACAATACAATAGGAGAGAAATTATGTGAATGTGTTTTCTCTGTCTCTCTGTCTCTGTCTCTATCTCTGTCTGTCTGTCTGTCTGTCTGTGTCTCTCTCTTTCTCTCTCAATGTCTTATTGTCCTGTGCTTAGCCTACCTTTCTTAAAATGTGAGGCAATTCACTGCCTCCTTGATGTGCTTAAGGGAGGCGAATGATAAAGGTATTGGGACATTGCATTAGGCTAGCACAGGACAGTTACCTGAACATAGTGCCCAGTGATAGGTAGATCTGATAGCTGAGAGGATTACTAAGTGACTAACAAGGTACTGGACAAAAGGAAGCTCCATGCCCTGTGTGGCAGGAGATTTCATCATGCCACTGAGAATTGTTTATTTCTGGAAAGTCTACTTAATATTTTTAGACCATGGTTGGTTGTACGCAACTCAAATTGCCAAAAGTGAAACTGTGGATAAGGGAAAGGGACTGTTGTAGTTGATTTTTGTTTTCTTTTCACTTTTAAAAAATAGGTACTTGCATATCTTTGCATACATTAGAACTCAATAATGCTATGCCATGTGTTTTTAAGGCCTAGAAACACAATGTTATGTGTATAAATTTGTAATTTTTCTTTTTCACTCAACAAGGTTTGTCTGAAGTCTCCTCAGGTAGATTCACGTAGATCTAAATGTTAAAGGCAGCTCTGTACTTTGAGGATTTTTTTTTTTTTTTTTTGATACAGGGTCTTGTTGTGTAGTCCAGGCTGGGCTTAAACTCACTACGTAGCCCAGGCTGGCCTCAAATTTGCGGGATCTTCCAGTCTTGAGTACTAGGATTATAGGCAGGCACCACTATGCTAGGCCGTTAATCTATTTCTTCATTCCTTGTTTTGTTAAACATTCGAGTTGTTTATAATTTTTCAGTTATCAAACAATTGCATTATAAACATTCATGTCAAGTTTTCAGTGCTTATCTGTATGATTATTCATCTAGGTAATAACTAGGAATGGAGTGTCTGGGCCGAAGGTATGCACACTGTTAATTTTAATAAAAACAGCAAAAATTTCTCTAGAGTGAATGTACAATTTAATTTCCTTTCAACATTTAACACTAACTGTGCTTTTCAATAAGACTTCTCAGACACTCAGTATCAGATTATTTTGAAGTTTTCAAACTTAACAAAAGTATCTTATTCGTGCTTTAATTTTACCAAGTTTAAGTTTCTTGAGTTTATTGATGATCTTTCACTGTCTGATAAGATACTTCTATTACGGCTTTGTAGGGTTTCTTTATGCATTCTAGATTTTGAAACAATCAGTTACTGGGCATTGTAAATAATTACTTTCATTAATTGAATTATTCTTTCTCTTTGTTTGCAAAGTACTTTATTACATGAACGTATTCAGTTTAAATGTAATTCAGTATATGAATTTTCCCCATTACTTAGAGCTTTTGTCTTAGAGCATTTTATCTTTTTAAGGAGAAATTTCCCATTTCTATATTACATGTTTCTATTTTTTCCAAAAGTTTAAATTGGATATTTTAATTTTAGATTGTTAATAAATCTGGCATTTATTTTCTGTCTGATATGAGCTATGGTCTTTTATATATATAACCAACATTCTAAGTGTCATCACCTCTGTCCAACACCAGGTTTCCAAATATTGAAATGTATCTCATGAATTCTCCAATCTGCTACATTGCCTAATTACTCCACTATAATTTTGTTATTAATGCTAATAGCCGATAAATTTAGATCTTTTATTCTTGTCCTTCAAAATTTTTTTGGTAATATTTCTTCGTTAAAATCAACATTTTAAGCTGGGCATGGTGGTACACTCTGGTAATTTCAGCACTCTGAAGACTGAGGCTACAAGTTCAAGACCAGCCTGAGCCACATAAGGAGTTCAGGGCTAGTCTGAACTACATGGTGAGAACCCATCTCAAAAAAAAACCTAAATAAATAAATAAGTAAAATTAACCTTATATATTTACATATATTAAATGTAAATATTTCAGGTGTTCCACTTGATAAGCTTTGACCTAAATCGATGTACGTGTAAAGCCACCACCCCAACAAAGATGTACAATGTTTTATCATTCCATAATGTTCTCTCATGCCCCTTGAAGTACACCACCTTCCTTTCCTCTTTTCTCCAAATCACAGCTGTAACAGAGTGAGGTGAATGAGGCAATAAGGATGCAAAGTTTTAGGAGGCCTCAATCCGGAGCCTGAATGTGAAGGTTTTCCTGAAGTGTGTGTGCCTAGACGCCTCACTAGTGCACCCTAGTCCTGCTCTCCGTTGAAGGCAACCACTTATCTGACTTTTTCATTATAAATGAATTTTTCCTACCTTTGAGGTTCATGGAAATGGAGTCATAAAGGGAGTACTCTTGTCTCAGGCTTTTTTGGCTCAAACTGTCCTTGAAGTTCATCCACGCTGTTGCATAGATCACCAACTAGTTGGTTTATTGCTTATCAGTATTATGCATTATGAACTTATTAAATGTACACATGCATTTTGATGGATATTTGGCCTGTTTATAGTTGTATTTATAATGAATGAAGTTGCTGTGAATATTTGTACACATGCTTTTTAGTGGCTATATATTTTCATTTCTCTTGAGTAAATGCCTAACAGACAAATTTCTGAATAGTAGAATAAGTGTATGCTTAACTATTAAAAAAACACTAAATCTTTTATTTCCAAAGATTGCTGGATGTTTTATACTCCCAGTAGCAATACATGAGAACTCCTGTTGTTCTGTATGCTCAACAACAGTATTCTATTTATATATCAAGTTGAAGAGAACAGATATCTTAATAATATCGACTATACCAATCTATGGACATGTATCTTAATTTATTTAAACAATCTTTTCCCAGAAATATTTTGCAAGTATGTATGACAAGATCCTGCAGACTTTTTAAATATACTATTCCTAGATGTTTTACATTTTTGATGGTATTATAAATGGAATTATTAAATTTTATTTTTATATTTTCTTTGCTAGCTTGTAGAAATGCAGTTTAGTTCTGTTTATTTCTATTTTACCTGCAACTTCACTTAATATATTAATTTCAATATTTTTTGTAGATTCTGAGGTTCTCTATATCAATCAGCAATAATATGTTAGATGTCAGAAGTATTTCTCTTGGGCCGGGGATTTAGCTCAGTGGCTTAAGAGCTTGCCTGGCAAGCACAAGGTCATGAGTTCAATCCCCAGTGCAAAAAAAAAAAAAAAAAAAAAAAAAAGTATTTCCCTCTTACAAATGGTTAAAGACTCCAACAAGGATTTCTTTATGGATTAGGTAAATTGAAATTTGTCCTTTTCCAAAATAAATCTGAAAATTTTTCTAAATACTTGCATACTTTTCCTTTTAAAAGAACAATAAACTCTCTCTAAATTATCACAATGTGGTTTTATGACATAGAACTGTATTTTAAAAGAAAAGACAAAAATTACATACCTAAATAAGGTGTACATAAATAAAAAAGATACATGAAAGAGATTAGGAATAATAGTTTTGCCTTAGCCATATAACCCTTCCCCAAAGACTGCACAGCAAAGTATAAAAAGTAATATCCTCTGCTTAGAGTTAGAAAAGTAAAGTGAGCACCTGACTTCAATGTAGACTCAAGAGTCTGGGCCACTCCAGTGAAGTTTGGCATGAAGTTGACCCTCAAGACCCATCATCCATGCTAGCCCTTGCAGCCCTGTGTCTTAGACCATCAGACTCCTGTGTCTCAGTCCATTGTGAGTTACTGTAACAAAATATCAGAACCTGAGTAATTTATAAGGGAAAAGAAGTTTATTTAACTCCAAGTTCTAAAAGTGCAAGAGCACAACACTGGCAACCACTCAGTTCTAGTGAGGATCTGATAAAATATTGGAAGGAGAGAGAGATCATGTGGCAAGAAAGGAAGAAAATGAGGTTTGCAGTAATTGACAGTTTCATTAATAGAAACCCATTCCCATGACCTAATATCTCTCAGTAGATCCCACCTGAAGAAGGCTTTGACCCTCTTAACATTGCCGTATTGGGAATTAAGTTTCCAACACATGAACCTCTGGGAGAAAAAACATATCTAAATCATAGCACTCATTCTACGTTGGCCCCCATAGAACCACACTCTAGACTCATGCTCACAGACCTAAGAAAAAAATCTATTATCATAGATTGAAGCTCAAAGCCCATCCCACGGACCCCGGCTTTAAGTTTATTTCCATGGACTCAGACATTAGACCTACTCTCTCATTAATCCTGGCCCAAAGGCCAATCTACCTGAGGACTCCAGCAGGAATATCACCTGCAGTCTCATCCAGCTGGCCTGCTCAGTCTGCAGTCAGAAGCCAGTATATAAAGATTGAAAGAAGTAGTTACTTCTTCAAATACACAAATACCAATGCAAACCCACACAATGGTAAATAAAGTAGTATTACAGAACCAAAGGAATAGAATAAAGCACTAGCAACTAACTCTAAAAAAATGTGATCTCTGAATTTCCTGAAAAAGAAATGAATCATATTAAAAGACTCAATAAACTATATGAGAAGACACATAGCAATGAACATAATTAAGAAAATGATACATGAATAAAATGAGATTTTTTCAGTAGAAATAGAAATATGAAAAAAGAATGAAACAAATTCTGGGATTAAAGAACATAATGAATGAACCAAAAAATCCCATAGATAACTGTAAACTTCATCAAACAGAAGAAAGAATCAGTGAATTCAATAATGGATCATTTGAAATTACTTATTTAAAGGGCAAAGTCTGAAGAAGGTTTACAGCAAACCAATATGCATATTATGGAAGTCCAGGAGGATAAGAAGGAAAAATATAAATTTATTTAAAGAAATAGTTACAAAAGTGTTCCAGTGCTAGAGAAAGAATGAGCATCCAGCTCTATGAATCCCAAAGAATTCTAAGTAGATTAAAAAATAAAGGGCTGGGGATTTAGCTCAGTGATATAAGTGCTTGCCTAGTAAGCGTGAGGTTGTGAGTTGGATATCCAGTACCAAATCAATCAATCAATCAATCAATCAATAAAGATATCTTCACTGAGACATATTATAATAAAATTCTCAAAAGCAAAAAATAAAAATCTTGAAATTCATAATTTTAAGCATCAAAAGAAAAATAACTCACATAAAGGGCTCTATAAGATTATCAGTGTGTTTTTCACCAGAAATTTTGTAGGCTAGGATGAAATGGAGTGACTTATTCACTCATAAGAAGAAAAATAAAAAAACAAACAGCAAAAACAACAGCAAAATAATATTAATATACTAAGGAAAGTGAAATAGAAAATTTCTTAGATAAATAAAAACTGGGAGAATTCATCAAATGCTAGAACTACCTTGCAAAAAATACTTAAGAGTTTTTCAAATTGAGATTAAACAATGCTAACTAATAATGTGATAGCCTATGTTTCATATAATCTCATTATAAACATGAGAATACAGTCAAATTCAGTTTCTCTAATACTGTAATTATGGCATATGTAAAAATTTTATCTCTGGAATAAAAAAGAAAAAAGTATGGAAAATAACTGTAAAACAATTATCTGTCAATGGATACACAATATAAAAAGTTGTGATTTGTGACATCAGTAACATAAAACTTAGGGGAGGATACATTAAAATGTAAAGTTTTATATATGATTGAAGTTAAATTGTTACCTGGTTAAAATGGATTGTTATAACTGTATGATTTTTTATTTTTACAAAACTTCTTGATAATCACAAAGGAAAAACCTCTAGTAGACCTCAGCTGGTAAGGAAAAGGAACCAAGGTAAACTACTACAAAAATTATCAAATCACAAAGAAATATAGAAAGAAGAAGCAAAGGAACTGCAAAAATCAGAAAAAAGTACCAAAATGGCACTAAGTTCTTTCTTATTAGTAATTACTTAAAATATAATTGAATTAAATTCTCCAATCAAAGGATTTGCTTTGAGTTGCTGAGTAGATAACACATAATTCACCCATTTATGTGCTACATATGAGAGATTTATTTTATCTTGAAGAACACACAACCAGAAAGCAAAGGAAGGGTGCCTTAGTCTGTTTGCACTATTATATCAAAATACACTATATTAAATAACTTATGAAGATGAAAATTTCATTTTCTCAAAGTTCTGTAGGATAGAAAGTCCAAGAAGAGTGTGTTGACAGGGCCAGTGTCTGTTGAGAACTGTTGTTTGCTTCATAAATGCCATCTTCTTGCTGTGTTCTTACATGGAATGAAACAGAAGGGCAAAAGAGATAAATGTTTGTTATATCCTCACATAGAAGAATACTTAGAAGTCAAAGGGGTTCCATGTAGTTACCTGCAGCCTTTTTATAGGCAGTAATCTCTAAGCTCTTCCGTGAGAATGGAACCCTCATCACTCAATGACCTTCCAAAGACCCTGATTTTTATACTGTTGTATTGAGGATTAAGTTTCAATGTGAATTTTGGAGACAACACAAACATTTAATCTCTATTGGATAGAAAAGATATTCTATGAAAATTGTAACCAAAAGAGAGCAGGATTGACTATGCTTTTATCAAACATGATAGATTTTAAGTCAAATACTGTCATACAAAGACTCACATAAGGTCACTATGTAATAATAAAGGGATCAATTCATCAAACAGATATAACAGGTGTGCCTGTAATACTAGCCACTCAGGAGGCTGAGGCAGGAGGAATGTAAATCTGAGTCCAACATATGCAGTTTACAGAGATCTTGTCTAAAAAAAAATTAAATTAAATTAAAAAGCTGAGAATGTAGCCTAATGCTAGAGTAGTTAGTTAGCATGAGTGAGGCCTTTGGTTCAACCCCCTATATTGTTGGGGAAAAAAGGATATAAAAAATTCTGCAAGCTGTCCACAACACATTGGAGAAGCTCCAATGTATAAGACAAATGTTTGTAGAACTAAAGGGAAAAATACCAATATAATAGTAATAGAGGAATCCAACAATTCACTTTCAACAATGGATTTTCCAGATAGAGAATCAGTGTGGATATAGTAGACTTAAAAAAAATTATTGACCACTGGAACAGAATAGATCCCAGAGAATTAATCTATGAATTTTTTGCTAATTAATCTTCTACAAGGGTGCCAAGAACACACAATATGGAAGAGATAGTCCTCTTTAATAAATAATGTTGAATGAATCAGTTATCCTTACATAGAAAAATAAAACTGAACCATATACTCAATATACAAAATTCAACATAAATTGAAGACTTACATGTAGTCCCTGAAGTTATGGAAATATTTGAAGAAAACATGGAGGAAGAACTTGGCATTAGTCTAGAGAATGATTTTTTTGTATATCACTTCAGAAGCATACGGAACAAAATCAAAAACAGACAAATTAAACTACATCAAACTAAAAAGCTTCTGTTTAGAAAAATAAGCAATTGATAAAGAAACACCATATGGGATGGAATATAATAAGCTGTATATCTGGTAAGGGGTTAATATCCAACACATATAGGAAATTCAACACCAAAACAATGAAAAATAAGCAAGAGACTTATCTTTGTTATTTTTCTCTTGCTATTGAGACAAAATGCCTAACACTCAAAATTAGGGAAAGGAAGGTTTATTTCTTACAGCTTGGAGGTTTCAGTGTATATTCAGTTGGCTCCAAGTGGCAAGGTGGCATGGCAGGGTAGCCGTTCATGGCTGCTGCAAACAGCAAGGCACAAACTGGCAAGAGAGAGAGAAAACATGCTTTCTTCCCTCCTTTATATTGTATGCTGGCTCCACCCCTGGGTAGGTGCAGCATTCACACTGCTAATCCCAGTGCAAGACAATTAACCAATCACAAATGCTAGATTCAGCTGCCTCCATGACTGCATGAGACCTAGGGGACCACCTAGACACAAACCATAGCAGGACTTAAATAGGTTAAAAAAAAAAACAGGAATAAAATTGACCAATAGGTATATGAACAAATGAACACCACAAATCATCAAGAAATACAAATCAAAAGCAGATTAAAATATCACTTCATAGCTCAGCAGCACAGCACCTGCCTGGCAAGCACAAGGTCATGAGTTTGATCCCCAGTACCAGGAAAAAAAAATCACTTCATGCAGGTGAGTTTGTAGAAAAATTAGAACACATTTACAATGTTGGTTGGAATGTAAATTGACTCAACTATCAAGGATAAAATACATAGAAGTTTCTTAAAAGATTAAACATAGAGCTACCATATGATCCAACAATTTTACTTTTGGTAATATACCCAAAAGAAAACAAATAATTATCTTGAAGATACATATTACTCACACTATCCAAGAGATGGAATCAAACTAACTGTCCATTGATAAATGAATGGGAAAAGAAAATGTGATCAGTAAGTTTAAATATATATATATATATATATATATATATATATATATATATATATATTCCAGTCTTTGAAAATAAGAAAGTACCATACATTACTACAACATAGATGGACCAAAATAAAACAGGTACAAAAAGACAAATACTGTATGATGTCACTGATATGTGAAGTCTAAAACAGTTGAACTCATAGAAGAAGAGAGTAGAATCTGGAGGCAGGGTGAAAAAAGAGGGAGGTGTGGATTAAGAGGGGGAATGAGAACAAAAGGATAATCCAAGTCACTCATATGAATAGACTTTAAAATAGACTGTAAAAAGCATATATACAGATTTTGAAAAACAACTCACAGTTCATAAAATAAATCATCATAAGAATTGGAATGTATTAGGACTAAGTAATGCCAAGTAAGCTATTTATTGAAATCTGTAAGGTGCAGCTAAACTACAGGATAAGCAAAACTAAAACATAATAAAACCTTTCTGAAAAATTGATCAAAGAAAAAATATGAGAAATAGCAATGTTACTAATAATACAGCAAATAGCTTTAAAATAAATGCTGTAGAGATGTAAAAAAAACATAAACAGAACAAGATGAAAGCTTGCATGGCTGCCTGCTGGCCATATATATTATGTTCATTTGTTTGTTTCTGTTCTTGTTTTTGAGACAGCGTCTTGCTCTGTAGTTCAGTCTGGCCTGCAACTCACTATGTAACCCAGGCTCTTCAGGAATGTATGGTGATTCTCTGGGTCCCAGCGCTGGGATTACAGGCATGTACCACCACATCTGGCTGCAAGGAAAAATGCTTGAACACTAGGTCATTGGTTCTCAACACTGCTGCATTAGACTCATTAAAAATAGTGATTCCTGGACCCTTCCCAGATGAAGTCAGAACCTCTGAGGGCAATTGCCAGGGCAGAATTGGGGATCCAGCAGGAAATTCAATAAGCAGTCAAGGTGTTGAGGCTCTGCCCCAGGAAACTATATGCTCATTAGACAAGTTCTTCATGAAAGAGGCACAATCCCTCAGAAAGGCCCTCTTCGTCCCTCCTAGAAGAGATGCAAGGCAGAGCTCACAGAGGCTGAAGTCTATTACACGTCCTCATCTCCACTGTAGTTCAGTCTAATGTCACCACAATTCTTAAATAAGGTAAGTGAACATCATTGTCCAGTCAGTAGTTCTAAGACCATTTTTCCTTTCACTCAAGAATATTTTGTTATATTATTCTGATTTATTTTTGGTACCAGAACTGAGAAGCTAAGTGGTGATTTCTTCAAAACAAATTTAATGATCATTGCTACATATAGAGCATCATTTATATGGTGCAAATAAGGAGGAGTTTAAAACCAGTGATCCCAAGGACACACACATTCACATACATGGACACATAACTATTTTTTGATTTATATAAGATAATCTTTCACTAAATGTAACCTGAGTGGAGGTATAAATCAGGGTTCAGGGGGAAAGAATAGAAACTATTCTAGCTATTTTTTTTAAATGCATAGTCCTCTTATATGAGAAACTCAAAGTGTAAGTAAATTAAAGATCAAAAATTTTTAAAAAGATAATAGGAACAAGGGACATCTTTTGCAAATGGAAAGAGGATCAAGAATTGGAGGGGGCGGAGGAAGAAGAGGTAAAGCGGATATAAAAACAATTAAGATGTGTTATGTGCATGTACCAACTTCCCATGATGAGTCTAATCATTATGTACTGTACATATGTACAACTAAAAATACAAGTTAAGAGTGAGATTTTATTCAGAAAACTGAGGGTTTACAATATAATTAGAAGAGCTAGAATAAAAGAATCTAGATGGGCCTCCCAAAATGATCCTAAACTGACAATACCAAGATAACCAACTATAAGAACTTCTACCTGTGTTGCCTTGTTCAGAAAGAAGTGACATCAGGAAACCACTGCACCAACTGCAGGCCCTAGGATCACACCTGCACAGCAGTGATTTGGGCCTGGGCCAAGGTGTAAGCTCCCACACCATACTGTGACTTTTAAGGGACTCCAGAAAAAAACAAGGGATTCCCTGTCATAATTCTCCTCCTAAACTAATTTCCAAGTTTTAGTGCTATGTGAATCCATTTCATTGATGGGATAGAAATGAAAACTTAAAATTTAACAGTAAAGTGATCTGTAATGTGCAGATGTTGATTTTCCACCCTCTCCAATGAGGCAAGGGGATCAAGTCAAACATGGGGTGTCCAGCAAGAAAAGATGTGAACTTCATTGGACTTCTACCTTCCTCTTTTGCTGCTCTACCAAAGACAGTATGTGTCAATCTGATCACTAGGCCTGTTAATTTTTACTGTATAAAAATGTGTCAGTAATGTCTCCTTTTTCTTTTTCTTTTTCTTTTTCTTTTTCTTCTGTCAGTCCTTTGGATCAAAACTTCCTCCTATTTAGTTATATTAACCCACTGCAAAAGCCTTCTGACAGGTGTTTCCAGGTCTAGTTTTATTATCTGTAAGCCACATTTCACGATACTTCTATAAGACCTTTTAAAAACTATTAATATAGTCATTTAATGGCATTGTGATTTCATAATGTCATAATTATCTTTAATGATATTTTCCTCATTTCTTAACATGCACTATTCAAAATTGTTGAAGAATGAATGAACAGTAACTATACATTCAAAGTGAATAAGCTGGTGCATAGGTGAATTATTTTTTACAGATATGCTATTATATTTTGTAAGATTAGCACATGCAGTCTGTCATATATTTTTTAGGGTGTAGTTAATATATATATATATATATATATATATATATATATATATATATTAAATATATATATATATTTAAAAGAGTGAGGCAGGTTAAAAAACAAAAAAGAAAATTAGGGAAAATGTGAGATGCAAATCTAAAAATTCAGGGCAGAATATAAATAACTATTGTAAATCTCTCATTTTGTTCCTCTTCTGTTGACACCAAGACGATAGTATCCAAGCTTTTAAGTAGGATTTGCAACTTTCCTTTTATCTGACCCCAAATAGCTATTTTGCTTCACTTTCCTCATTGACATTCCACATCTCAAATTGTATATCCTATGCAGTCACACAGTACCCTTTATTCCTTCCTGGAGGTCCTTTTTATACACTCCCACATCTATACCCACAGTTCTCTGCTGATGTCTTTCTTTCTTTCTTTCTTTCTTTCTTTCTTTCTTTCTTTCTTTCTTTCTTTCTTTCTGTGGTACTGGGGATCGAACTCATGACCTTGTTCTTGCCCAGCAGGTGCTTATGCCACTGAGCTAAATCTCCAGCTTGGATGTGTTTCTTTCTCACTACTTTGCCATTAAACAGAGGAGCTCCTATTCATCCTGTAAAACGTAGCTTAGATTTCAACACTGCAACAGTAGTGAGTTAATGATAGATGGACACCAACTGGTGCCCCAGAGAAGTCCACCATGTCAAGCAATATTTAGGTAATTATATAGTCCCATGAGAGGTCTTCCCTCGTATATATTCACACTCACTTTTTATGATTCTCATAGCTGACTGCATTCAGAAATAATGCCCTACATGAACTCAATAGAATGTATTGGCAACCAGAATTAGTTATCATCTACATATAAGTTATCATTAAGCCTCTTGCTTTCCTTCTCAGTGCCTTTGGTGCTGCCCCTTTGGAGGATAAGGCAGGAGCCTCCATGTGAGAACCCCGCCATGTGTCAGCATGGGCTGCGACACCCCCTGACCAGCTCTGCACAGAACCAACTAAAGGCTCTGGGGCTCCCACAACAGCAGGACTTAGAATTCACATTTCAGAGCTAGAACTGTCTTTTTTTCTTTTGCTAATATTTTTCAAGTTGTGTAAGAGATTTAACTGTAGAAAACATCACAAGAAAAAAATTTTAAGAAGCGGAAAAAGAAATCACTCATAATCCTACTATGTAGGGGCCAAAAACGTTAACGCTTTGGCACCTCCCCTCAGCTCTTCGCTCCTCCCAGCCCTGGCTTTGTACGCTGTCCTCCTATTCTGCTGTGTTTATCTACTATTGGTTGCCCCTCCGTATTGTAAAAAAATCCCTTTCAAGCATTAATTGAGTTAATTAACCACACCTTAACCACCAGTGATTTGGGCTGTTACTAGGTATTTTTTTTTTAACACATAGTGCTACAATGGACATTTTTCTGGTTAAATCTCTGCCTGTGCTTTAGATTCTTTCCCTAGAACCATCATTGGTTCACAGGTTATGAATATTTTAAGTCGGAACTAGGAATACTCCTGCCTCTTGACTTCTATTTCAGGACTTTCCTACTTCAATATGTTACTATTATCCTTTGTCAAAATCCATGTAAAGAAAAAACCTGTAGGAGTTTTCTTTCTGTGGTTTGGTACAATAAGCGTGGCAGCACATAGCTGCAGCTATTGACACTCTGTAAAAGTGTCTTTGGAGTCCATGTGCTGTATCTCCTGAGACCTTCATATTCCTGATTGGGAAATCCAGAAACCTATGCTATTGGTTTGTACCTGCATTGTACCTGCCTCACCTGATTGCATTAATGCCTCTCCTTTTCTGTGCCCTGCCTAGTAGTGGCAAGGACTGTGGATGTTTCACGATTGTGTAAATACTCTGGACTTCTCCTTCCTTCTCTTCACTGACCACATTGGAAAGAGTTCATTCAGTCAGATTTTATTGGTATATTTTAGCTACATGTAATGATCACATTCTTCATGGAGAATTTGTATCTATATATTATATAACTTGATTTTTTCTTCCCATCGGCGTGCCCTTCCTTCAACCTCTCCTGACCTTGCCATTTTCAAAATCTTTGTTTCCATTTTTACTTGTTTTATTACTGTTTTTACTTTTCTCTACCCCCCATCTTGCCTCCCATTTTCCCCTCCCCACTGGAACATTTTCTTCCTATTTAACAATATATATTATGTAGTTTGGTCTTTCTTTACACTGTTGGCTTCTCACATGAGAGAAACAACATGGTATTTACATGTGTGTCCAATTCATTTCACTTAAAAGTATGGTTTTAACATGCATTCATTTACCCAGGAAATGTCTCACGCTTACCCTCATTTGTGGCATAGTAGTACTCCATTGTGTAAAGAAACCACATCTTATTTATCCATTCATCAGTTGGTGGGCATTTGAGTTGTTTCCAAGATTTAGCTACTACAAATTGTGCTGTTACAAACATGGATATACATATACTCCTGTGGCAAGATACTTTTAATTCTTTCAGGAAGATTCCCAGAAAGAGAATAAGAGTTCATTTCTAACAAATGTAATTGCTATAAGTACCTGGGACATATGGTGACACTGTCATGCCTCAATATTTCACTAGATTTATGCAAATTATAACAAACACCTGCTTTGCTTGTGCACATATAGGAGTGAGGAACACTTTTGTGTGAACAAAAGTTATGTGCCTTTCAGTGGGGTGGATGCAGCTCTGCCTCAGAACATGAATGGGAGCTCGATCCCACTGGCCTCTCAGCTGAGCACCTGAAACTAGAGCGATTTTCAATATCTTCTTTTCAGTCAGGAGTTTCTCCTGGGTTGTCAGGGTGATTCTCCATTTGAGATCTTTCTGTGAGTATCCCCTTGATACAAACAGGGTATGCTACTCAGATGCTATATCTGGGTAGCAGAAGACACTGGACATGAAAGGAGGAAATGAAATGACATGACATGTATTATATCTTTCTCTGGGTTCCAGTGAAAGCACGTCAGTGGTACTTCCCCCTCATTCCCCTGGACTTCACCTCATAGGTTCGAAAAGTTGACCACAGCAACAGTATCACTTCACTTGAGTGCAGTGGTCCCATTGCACTCACATGCATGCTGGGTCTGAAGTGCTAGAGTTGGAATCTCACCCTCAAAAGCCCTTGACTAGTGAGTGGTGAGGCTGGGTGCATAAGTGGCCCATTGACCAGTCCTATGGGTAAGACGATTCCTTGGCAGATTTTCCACACCGACTCCCTAAGCTATATAATAATTACCCAAGTGGTTATTTTCTTGCTAATGCATACTTTATTGCTCTCCTGGTCATTGTCTTACTCCCTCAGTCATTTGATATTTTCTGTGATTATTCCTCTAACACCTTACTTGTTCTCAGTCACTTCTCCAAAATATGACAGTACCTGAAATACTCACTCTGACAGTGGAAGAGCTTTGGGATTAGAGAGGAGTGAGGAGGGATAAGGAAGGCTGAGGAAGGAAGCCCCTGTTGGACAAAGTTCCATAATTTCTTTTATCCCAAGAAAACTAGAATGATTACATTTACCAGCTTTGCACAGATATATATTAAGTATTGAGCATTTTGGTTGCAAATCTCCCCAATATAGTTCTGTTGCAGTAATTCTTGTGAGATATTCACTGAGGAAAGATCATCTCTTGGTTTAGAATCATATATTTCGTCATTTAAGCTCTTTGGAGATCAGAGATAATGACGCAGACTGTACAATGTCCTTGTAATTGGTTAAGGATGATAGATAAATAAAGTTGGACTCTCCTGGAAGATTCAAAGCTGCTGTTCCAACAACTAGTAAGAAAGCAGTGGATCTTGTGCTGGTCCATGCAAATGGCAGAGGCACACAAAGGAAGCCAAACTGTCCCAGAATTTTGGAGCCCTTAAGAGTATATTGAGGGAGCAGACCTGTTAGCAGAGTAGGTGGATGTCACTGTTCAGATGCCTTTCCTGCCTTGCTTGTTCCTGATTCCGTCCCCCGAGTATGATGTCTCTCTGAGTCCTGGAGGTCAGGCTGAGGTGCCATCCTTGTAATCAGTGAGTTCATTACCCTGGGAAATGGTTTCTTCTTTCTGCAGCTGTTTTGCAGATTCCATTTGCATTTCTCCAGCCATGATTTCATTTCCATTAGCCTGGGCTGGCAGTCAGTATGGGCTGGGGCTGGAGCTGTCTCCTAGCTGAGTTTCCCCCCTTTAATATTGCTTCTGGTTGGGCTTGTTTGGACTTGCTTTGGCAGCACAATCCCAAGTGTCATTCAGGCAATTAAATAAGGTATTTTATTTTATTCAAGGGGGCCATATCATGCCTATTTCAGGAGCTATTTGATGGGAACTGGGGCAAAAAAAAGTCCCTTGAAAATGGCATCCCATCTGTAGCCCGATGCGAAAGGATCACAGAATTAGCTTTTCTTTAACACTATTATATTCTTTCAATAGGGTGTAAAGTTTTAGGAGATGAACTTTCATGCTCCATGTCACGGGAGCAGATTGGTTTTGCATGTGTGACAGAGCAGGCCCTGAGACTCTAGCCGTAGGGGGACGGTGCAGAAACACAGAATACTTAAGTGACTAAGTGAGTCCAACATCTTTCAAAACCCTGTGTCTGCTTAAAAACTTTCCTGGCTCCCCAGTGCCTGTTTTTCCTAACATGTTCACTTTTTTCTAACTTTAACTTGCGGATTAAGTTTAGCCAACTATTCTCTGTCCCTGTCTGGAAGTGTGCGTCTTCATTACAATGTGGGTGGGACCCTGAGTTGTCTGTGTGGATGGCCAATTCTACATGTGAGCCATTTCAAGACATTGTGTCTTCCTTTGGCTTCAGTTTCCTTGGAAATGATTTTTATACTGGCTGAGATTCGTCCACCGGAAGACTGAGGTCCCAGACCTTCCCAGGGTTGCATTCACAGAGAGAAATCTGTGAGCTCACAGCCCCAGCAACTGTGAAGTCCTGATCAGAATACAGGAGGCATTTATATTTCATCCTTGATTCTTCTGTGCCTTTCATCTTTCTTGGGATTCTAAATTAATTTTTACACTAAAACCGAAGGAGTTTTTGATATGGAGGGTGACGGTATATAGAAAAAGCTGAGCACAAAATTTATAATGGTATTCGCACATCCTTCTGAAAAGTATAACACTGAACTTATAAAACAAAACAATAAAAATTTTCTTTCAAATACAAACATGAGACAAAAACTAATCAAACAATAAATTGCAGTGATATATATATATATATATATATATATATATATATACATATATGACAATAATAAGTCAAATTCAGTATCAAGAATAAGAGAAACATACTAATTGTCTTTAAAACAAACCTGGTGCTATTTGAAGGCACTTTGCTATTATACACAGAACATATAAAAAGTCTGTTTTGGTTTCTATACAAAGAAATATGCACATCTTTTATGGCTAACAGTCTGTTTCCAAAAGGCTCTTAAATTCTGATAGATTTATATTCATCTGAGACAAAACCCCTCAAACAAATAATGCATGACCCATAGGAGTATAACTCTACTGTTGAACAAGCATTTACCATAGAGAAGCATATTGTGGAATAACTTTTGGGACCCCAGAATCTAGCAGAATCTACTGATAGGAGGCCAAGAAACCTCACACAGGTTCTGAAAAGAAATCCAAAAATAGCAAAAGACTAGAAAATAGTGAACTAAGATGGCACTTTCCTTCTTTCATGCTATTCTTTCACTTTCCTTCCAGTGTAGGGAACATAATTGGATTGTTGAACATTCAATATGTACCTTGAATTAACTCCACTGTTATGCTGTCAGCAACAGGCTAGTTGCTCTCTGGGAACAGTTCTGTGTGTTTTAGACCCTTTCCCTGATTCCCTGGGTATACCACGAAAGCTGTTTCAACTAATCACACCATCAGTTATCAACCCATCAATAATTAAAATTGTTTGTGCCTCATTCAAGGAAAAGAATTGCTGGCAAAAAAAACCCCAAACAAACCAGGTTTTAAAGCAGATGTCATCATCTTCAGAAAGATCATAATTTGAGGAGATAAGACATAAATATGTGGAAAATTAAATACAATGAAAATAATCATAATGATTTTTAAGTATGAAGGCAAAAAGATCTACAGAACACTCTTTGCCTTCCGATCAGCCAGAGCACCCTAGCAGAGGAATCAGCGGTGCAATACCAAAGGTGTGAAAGCCAAGTGACCGAAATCTGGAAGCCCTGTCCTCGAGCTCAGATTTAGCACCATTGTATCACTTACTGGCTGGATGTTAGCTAGTTTGCCTATTCTAAAAATTTTGTTAACACATGAACTTGTAAATCGTTACATGCAAAATGAGTTTACATTTCCTGTCTTGTGGAATTGCTACAGATCACTAAAATAATATGTGTAAGATCTCTAGTGTAAATTATGGTGCATAGTTCACATTCAGAAAAGTTATTCACTTTCTACTAACATTGCATAGGTTGTCTTCAAAGCCTTATGACTGCAGAGACTTTATGGAAAATTAAGTCATGAAAAGCAACAGACCTAATTCCAGCTGCAAGAAATTTTGTAATTTCTTCTAGTCCTGACATGGAAAATCCTGATTTCAAAAGTGCAATCTATCCAGCTCTCAGTAGAACCAAATTTTCACCCATTCCTACCTTACACGCACTGTTTATTTACACTCTCAGCTGAGATCATGCTAAGAAGTAAATGTGACTTGGCAATTGAGGCAGAAACATAGATATCTTTACGGGCCACAGAACTGGGATAGCTCTGGAAAACGTGCAGTGAAAGGATGCCAATTGCTTTAAGTTCTTGCAGGAGCAGTGGGTTCACTACAACCCTTTCTTGGCCTGTCTCAGCCAATAGCCTAAGATTTGCCTCCTGGGCTATGGTAGTGTGGTAGTCCCCACGGGCCCACCCATGATTTTCCTTTGCAGCTCCCCTCCTACCCATATTCTTAACTTCCTCAATCTTGATTCTCTCTGCCTACATTCCTTCTTAAAGATTATCAGAGTCTCAAGTGCGTCCCAGTGAATGATGGTTAATGGGCCCCAGTGACTGATGGGCAGTGATGACAGTACTGTGTCCTCCGGGATGGAATCTTTCTTGCTACCCATATGTGAAAGTGGGCTACTGTCAAAGGTTGGATGGAGGGCATTGAACATGATGGCTCCCAGGGTGAGTGCGAAAAGAAAGTCAGAATGTAGCTGGTAAATCGGACACATTGCTTCTCTATGTAAAACCGTGCAAAGGTTTCCCATGGCACTTAGGTCTTTTCATGACCTGCAAAGCCCTATGTGACCTATCCCAGTTGACTTTTCCAGATGGATCTACCATCTGCTCTCCTCTTTACTCTGGACTTCAGCTGTGCTGCTTCTTTTTCTCTGAATCTAGCCATGTTCCTCTCTTTCACAGATCACAGCATTCACTTTTCATTTGGGTCCCTTGAACTTACGTCCCCTAGACCTTCTCATAGTTAACTTCTTTTTTTTCAAGTCTTGGTGAAAATGTCCTGTCTCTTCGCAGAGCACTTCCCTCACCACTTTTGTTAAATGTTACCTGTCTACCTCACCATTTCTTACATTATTTCGTTTTTCTCATAGCACTTATCCTCCTGATGTGATCATATTTGCAAGTTACTTAATATCTTGGTTCCCTAGTAGGATGTTGTGACTATGATGCAGTCTTGCAATTGCCTGGCCGGTTACTGAGGCGCAGCTATGGGCGTGCCTTTGAATGATTGACAAGTAGTCCAGCAAACTGAGAGGGGAAGACTCCTGTGGGATGTGGGTGGCATTAACCAATAGGCTTTTAGCCTGGATGAGACACTAGGGAAGAGAAGGAAGCATCCCTACTTTGGAAGAGTTTTAGTCCTCCGTATCACTTTTGGATACCAGTTTCTTCAGCTTTCCAGCCCAGACTTACAGCAGCAGCTCTGCAGTGATCTTCCGGGCTTTTGATCTTAGATAGGTGCAGCATCCTTGATCCCTCCTTTTCTGCAGCTTCTAGCCTCTTAGGCTAAGGAACCACTGGATCATTTGGCTCTCCAGTGCTCAGTGGCCATTGTGGATTCTTCTGCCTCCGATCCTGTAAGCCTGATAACTAAATTAACTTGCATCATAATACATATTTTTTATTGATACCACAATGAATAAAGATGTCATCACCATAAAACCTGGGACTTGTATGTTTCATTGTCTTATGATTCTGGTACCTAGAATAGTGACGGACACAAAAAAGATCTAGGTAGTATCAAGGTAACAATTCATACAGTTCCATAAATTGGCTTCATTATGAACTAGCTGACACTTGAAGGGCAAAGCAAACAACCAGGATAGAGCAAGGATTTCAAGTAGAGTGAGTGATGGAGGATTAGACAGGCAAAGTTTATCCCAGGAATTGTGTTCATTGGCAAAAAGACTCCATTTACCTGGATAGTCTGGAAGTCTTGAGTGGAGCAAGAAGGACCCCCTGATTTCCATTTGGGCTTAAGGACTACAGTGGTCTCAACCTAAAAAGCATCAGTATAAGTCTAGGGAATTGATAAGAACTAAGGAGAAAGAAATGAGGGTGAATTCTAGAAATGAATAATCCAACCTACAAGAAAAGTATGTTTTTTTTTTTATTTAAAGAGAAAAAAACAGAAAAAAGGTGGAAATATTACAGAATTTCAAGAAAAGAAGATAAACAGTAAGAAATCACTAGTTGATAAATTACATATTGTTCTTTTAGAAATAGTTATTCAAGTTACAGAATTAAAGCACACAAAATGGACACTAAAGCAGTGAGAGTGCAAACAGATCTGTTCAGCAATCCAACAAGAACCTAGAAATATGGTCATCAATCCCACATATCTAACCTTACATGCAGCTATATCTTTTATAGTGCTTCCTACTTCCTCTTTTTTTACAATAGCAATTATACATTTTTAAAATTTTACTTAAAGAGAAGAGAAAAAAAGCAAAACAGAAAAAAGGGTAGCAACAATACAGAATTCTAAAAGAAAGAAAGAAAAAGGAGAATGAGAAAAAGCCCCACTGAAAAATCAGTAATTTATAAATTATATACTGTCATCCTGGATGTAGTTGTTCAAGTTACAAAGTTAAAGGGTACATAGTAAATATTCAAACAGTCAGACTACAAACAGTTCTGCTCAAAGATCCAACAAAGATTCAGCAATATGGTCATCTATTTTACACACTCAAACATATATGCAGTTATATCCACTTTCTTTTCCTCTCTTTTTTACAATAGCAATTACACATTTTGGTTTTATTACTCTTGTAGTTCTTATTTACTTTTTACACTAGAGACACAATATGATATTTATAAATATGATTCTTTTTATTTAACTAATGAGGATAGTCTCAAGTTGTCTCCATTTGCCTATGAAGGCCTCAAGATTATCCTTTTTTATAGCTGAGAAATATTCCATTGTATAAAAATGCCACATCTTTTTCATCCACTCTGCAATTGATGGGCATGTTGGTTGTTTCCAGGATTTAGCTATCACAAGTTGTGCAGCTATGAACATGGGTGCACGTATATCACTATGATATGAACTTTGCAGTTCTTTGGGGAAAATACCCAGGAGGGGAATAGCTGGATTGAATGGGGCTTCCAATCCTAGTCTTCTGACAATTCTCCATATGGATTTCCACAATGGCTGCACCAGTCTACATTCCCACCAACAGTGGAGCAGTGTTCCTTTTTCCCCGCAGCCTCGCCAACATTTATTATCAGTTGATTTCTTCATGGCAGCTATTCTTTCTGGAGAGAGGTGGAATCTCAATGCTGTTTTAATTTGCATTTCTCAAATGATCAGTGATGGTGAACATTTCTTCATGTATTTATTTGCCATTTGTATATCTTTCTCTGAGAACTGTGTGATCATCTCAGATGCCCATTTTTGGAGAGGGTCTTTGAATTTAGGGGGCTTGATGTTTTTCAATTCTTTATATATTCTGCACACAGTCCTTTACTGAGGGGTTGCTGGTTAAAATTCTTTCCCACTCTGTTGGTTTTCTTTTCACTCTGTTGGTGATTTCCTTTGAAGTGCAGAAACTTTTCAATAATGTGAGATCCCATTTATTGATTCTTTGAAGTGTTTCCAGTGCAGTTTGCGTTTTGTTCATGAATTTTCTACCTACCCCTATGTCTCCAAGACTTCTACCTTCCAGTAGATTTAGTGTTTCTGTTTTAATATTGAGGTCTTTCATCCATTTAGACTTTAGTTTTGTTCATGGTGATATGCATGGATCTAGTTTCAGTCTTCAGCATGTAGAGAGCCAATTTTTCCAACACCATTTATTAAAGAGACTATCCTTTTTCCAGTGAACATATTTAGCCCCTTCGTCAAATATCAGGTGGCTGAGTGTCTTTGTAGTTGTGCTTGCATCTTCTAATCTGTTCCATTGATCCTCAGGTCTATTTCTTTGCCAGTACCAAGCTGATTTGATCACTGTGGCTTTATAGTACTGTTTCAAGTCAGGAATTGAGATGCCTCCTGCCTTGCTTTTGTTGCCTAGAATTGCCTTTGCTATTCTAGGTTTC